>CAUYTI010110960.1:0-48649 GCA_963575145.1 Galago senegalensis
AGCAATAACTGAGAAAATGACATGAAGGCTGTGTTGACCAGTTTGATGGAAGTATTTCAGAATGCATGTGAAAACCCCACACTGTACCCCAGAAGAGTATCAATGTACATAGTTAACACTCAATAAAAAAAAAAAAGAAAAGCCCTATTTAATATCTATCATCAGATGTGAGCAGGTATGAATCAGCTGAAGGCAAAGTCAACTGCAACCATGGAATGCCATGATCTCTTGTCAAGTTTCTTGATCTGGACCACTTCTCAGATCCCTGAACCCCTTACTGAATGAGAGATCAGGTCCCAGTGAGGAAGGTCTCCTCAACATCATGGAAAGTGTGATTCTCTTGTTCATTCTCCAGAGAGAGCCATGATTATTTACTTCTCTAACTGTTAATGTTAGTGGACAGAGGATCTGCGTCAATGCTAATAACCCTATACTCCCCCAGTCAGGACAGGGTCATATGTGGGTCAGGTAGTAAATGGAGGGCTGGTCTTGGCCTCTTTCATAGTGAGTTCTCTGGGTTACAAGAAGCATCTATTGACAATTTTCTCCAAGTCCTGAATACGTAATGGAAATGGACCAGCTTTGTGGTTGGCATTGGCTCTTTGACCTGTAGGTAAGAGCTCTTATAGTAGGAAAAGCCAAGTAAAAGCCTGTGAAATGAGCCCTCACCCTACTTACCCCCTCTTACTGGGCCACAATGGTACACGAAAAGCAACATCACAAATCAGGGGCATCCTCAAAGGGCCCCTGTCAGGACTTAAAGGATGAGGGGCTGGTGGTTCCCATCAATCCCCATTTTAATTCACCAGTCCTTGGCAGATGGAAGTGAATTGCCACACGTGTAACTAAGTTGCAACCCCACTTGCAGTTGGTGCTAGATAGAGTAACTTCACTAGCATAGAGTACCTATAGTATTGATGTGCAAAAATGTATTCTTTTCCATAATTGAAAAAGAGCAACAGTCTTACAATATAGCTTGAAAGGATCTGAACCATCCTGATATTCTATAAAATATCACTAATCTCCTGTGTTGAGGGCTAGCGAAGTGGGTGCCTTTACCCAAGGTGATGGTGTTTGTCACAGTGACAAACAGCCATAACATCTCCTTTGCACAAGGGACCCACTTTACACAAAAGAAGTTCAGTAGTGGTCGTGTGACCTTGGGATCCATCGCTCCTACACAAAACTTTGGTACCACCCACAAGATGCTGATCTGAGATGGCAGTGGAGTGGGGCCCCTTAAAGCGGCAGCTGCAGCATCATCTTTACTAGCTGGGAAATGACGCCCCATGAGATGAGCAGTGTTCTTCAGGACGTTACGTGTTCCTTAACCAACAGCCTTTACATAATGTTGTGACCCAGTAGGTAGAATACATGGGGTTGGGAACCAAGTAGGATTAGCCATGCCCACCATCCCTCTCAGTGGCCATGGGAATTTGGGCTTTCCATCATTGTAACTTAGGTTCTATAGATCTAGAGGCCTTTTTTTTTTTTTTTTTTTTTGCAATTTGTGGCTGGGGCTGGGTTTGAACCTGCCACCTCTGTATATGGGGCCAGTGCCTTACTCCCTTGAGCCACAGGTATTGCCCAAGATCTAGAGGTCTTGATCTTGGACGGGGACAAAGAGTTCCACTAATCTTTAAACTAGAGCTATTGCATGGTCATGTGGGCTCCTCACGCCAAGAGACCAGCAGTCACAGGACTACTGAATTACCTAATGATGGCGGCGGGGGGCAGGCGGTACATAATAAGTGGCACTGAGGTGATCCACAAGGGCATCTCTTGTACATGTTCCCTGATCAAGGTGTGGTAAGTATGGACTCCAAACCCCAAGGGATGAGGGGATGAGTATTCTCACCCATTAGTGCTAGTTGAAGATGAGAGGAATCCAGAGTGGGTGGAGAGGTATGAGGGAGACAGTCGCAGATATAGCCATGGTACCTAACTGCGGCAGTTAGAAGCTGTAATTTTTCCTACTAATGTTGTTTTATGAATTTCCCCAGAAATGATGACCCTAGAGAAGCCGTGTCTGCATGGAGGGAACTATATAAGAAGCAAATGCACAGGGACAGCTTCACGGCCATGCAACCTGTGTAGTTCTCGAGGTCCTACACTCAAAAGGGCTCATGGCTGGTATAAAACCTTCTTGTCACCATCCTGAAATAATAATTTTCCTTTGAACTTGTTCTATAAGTGAGGTCTCTTGGGATGATGGCACATGAGCAGAAGAGATGCACACGTGTGTGTCTGCTTCCTTTTTGCCCCACTGACACACACTGTACACAATGGCCCACAGATACAGAATTCTAGCCACTTACGATGCATGAAAATTCAGTGAGACTGAAAGTCGGGTATTTGTGTGACTGAGCAGGGGTGCCAGTGTTGCCAGAAGCCAAGCTTTCCGTGCAAACCAGAACTTGCTTGGAATGCAGAGAGAAGGCAAGGCAGTCTAAGAAACATGAACAAGCAAGGCACCCCGGCCCCAGCGCACCTTTTATTATTCAGGCGACTTCCTGCATTAGCCAACTGCTGCTATGGAAAGGAAAGAGAAAGATCAGGCAACCTACGGTTCCCTTTCCTTTCAGTCCTTCTTTGCTCATGCTGTAGAGTGTCAGGAGAACACAGAGCAAGGAGCGAAACAAGAACAGCTGAGTCCGTTCCGTGCAGCCTACCCACCGTTCTGGTAAGAACAAAATACTTACGTACATATGTGACTACAAAGTGACACAGTGGGTAGGAATACAGATTTAATTTAAGTGTGTCCAGTACTCCTAAGTGTGAAGTTAAAATTGACATTGCATGATATAAAGATTAATGGTAAAAGTCATGCCAATAATTGAAAATTTTAATATGCAGAATATAAAATATCAAATAAGAAGATGCTCCAACAGGTTGAGAGAAAGACCAAGAAAGAAAGCAGAAAACTATATTTTCGTGCTTTCGATGCTCCTGTTCCCTGATGTGTGAACAGGCCACCTGCAGGTGGGTCTGAGCATCCAAGGAGTGAGAGATGGTAGATGCCCATGGTCTGGCCCCTCTCCTGGGCCAGTGTGTCATCTGCCATCTCCTGGGATGTTGGCTGCTATGGCTCACGACTGCCTCCTTCTCCTGAGATTGGCCTTGGCTGAGAGCCACCTCACCTGGGTGGATTCCCACATCAGTCTTGCTAGTCCACACTATTGACTGACTGGTTTGGGAACACAAGAGGCCAGCCCTGTGCCTCAGGGGCAGACAGCATTGTGGGGCAATTTAAGCTTTGGAGCTTCCTCGGAGGATGAGGCCCCAAACCAGATGTTACCCCAGGCCTTGTCTTTGCTTCACCATTCCTCATTTCCTGCTTGCTTCCTTCACGCCCCTGTAGGTTTTCCCTGATGGACGCGCCCTCAGTGAAATACATGTACTTGCACCTGAATCACTGCTGTGATCTGCTTGCAGGATTTCAGCCTAGGACAGAGACTTTGTACATACCCATGCACGCATAGAAAACTAAAAAAAATTTACACCAAAATATGACCTTATTACGTTTTCTTCTGTTATGCTGAACTGACCCACTACATTGATTCCATGGCCTACTTACTGATTGGGTGGCTGGCAGTTTGAAAATTACTGCTCTACAAGACCCCAGAGGTGGGAAACAATGAATGATGCCCAGATGTCAGGGTAGGGAATGTCAGAGAAAGACAGATCTGAATTGAGCCTTAAGGGTTGAGGAGTTTTCCAAATCAGTAATGTACAGGTGGTGATTTCCAGCAAGAGTTGGGAGAGTGTGTGCTTGGGGCAGGGTTTCTCCAGGGGCTGTCCTGAGCCACGTGTATCAGAGTCATCTAGGAGTGCTGAGCAGGCATGCAGATTTCTTAGCCAAGTTCAGATTCCCTGTCATAGCACCTCCAGGGTCAGACCCTGGAATCTCCATTTAAACAGACAGACTGCCCAGGGGATACTTATGCACAGTGAGATGTGAGATCACTGATCTGTGCCACAGGGATTAGAGGAGAGGAAGGGTGACCTATTCCCCAGTCTCCTCTTGCAGGTGGAATTCAGCTTGGGGGAGAGGGCTGAGGTTTTAAAGTGAGCATCATGACTAGACTAGACTTTCCAGACTAGAAAGTCAGAGAGACCTTTGACTTTCTAGTGGGTTCGTGGCGTGGGAATGGGGATGGGACATGGGTATAGACACAAGTACAAGGAAGAGCACAGCCTTGATGCTGGCTATGTGGGGACCACGTAGCAGGAACTCTGACCCTGTCAGCTGGAGATACTTCTTTAATCCGAATCCGTTCATGTTCAATGTGGCTCTTTGATACATAACCCGCCCTACCACACATTAGTTGTTTGTGCACACGGCTCACGCACATCCCCCACAACTAGCTCAAAGGCAGGCTCCCTGTTGGAGTGTTTCTGTTTTCCTTCATTCCACCATTTCATTCACTCAAGCAGGTCTTGCATGTGTAAGGACCTGTCTCAGGGGCTGGGACGGTGAGCCAGACAACCACGTCTGCTTTGGTTCACCTCTCCAGCATAGCTGTGGGTACACAAGCACAAAGACATGCCCAGTAAAGATCTCATGTAACTAATAATCAGAGCAACGCAGCAGTGGACAAGCAGGCCTCAGTGTAGTGACTTGGAATGAAGAATAGCTGAATGGCTATAAGGCCCTGGGGAATTCCTGGGCTTCTGAAGCCACTGAGAGCCAGGCCTAAGGAGGTGGTATCTTTCTAGCACTGGCACCAGCGCTGTCCAACCTCCACTGCCTCAAAGTCCAAAGGCGTAGCCACAGCATCGGCCCACAGGCCATCAGCAGATCCTCTTCTCTCCATTAATACTGGGGCCATTCCTCAGCACTTTCCCTCTCCCCACTGAAGTGGCCAGAAATTGTGACTTCACATTGCCTGACTTGCCAACCATGCAGAACCCAGATTTCTAGAAATTTTCATTTTGAAAGACATTAAAACTATTGAAGTTTCTCTCCAGAGGCTCTGGTTACTCTGAGCTGGGCCCTTCCTCTCCTCCATTTCTATTCATGAGGGTAATGAGAGCTGACTTTGAACATTCCCACAGGCCAGGCAGGGTTGTAAGTGGGTTATTCACTCAGGACAGACAATAGCCATTAATGAATGGTTTACCTTGCTCTGCCCATCGGCATGTATGCTTTGCTTCTGAGTGCTCTTCAGTATTATATTTCCTTTGTCAATTATAAAATCATTTCCTGGTTGCTGGAAATACACATCACATTTAGGCCAAGCTGTTGCTAATATCTTAAAAAGAAAAGAAAAGACAGTGTAAGTAAGTAACCATCAAGAATATCAATTCCAGGTAATCATGAGTCTCACTTGAAAACCTCAGGAGTATGTAAGGCAGACGATATATAATTTTTTGGTTTTCTGTAAATATGAGAAATTTGGGGGGGTTCTTGGTTCTACGATCACATGTTGGGGTTTCTTTTTACAGGATGCTATACTAGCAAAATCCTAAGCTGGGAAAACACTCGATTCTTACATGCAGGTTTTATGATGTTTAAAAAAAGGATAAATGCAGTGTTTAAATGTTAGATGTCAAGACAAGAGTTGAAAGAACTCAACAATAGGTGTGGCGCAGAAATTCAAACCATTAGTAGACAGTGCAACTGTCGACTCTCTCCAGCCGGGTTGTTCTTGGTTCTTACAGTTGGATTTTGGTCTTGTAAGTTCATGTGAGAGCTCATTTCAGGACAGCCGAACTCCACCAGCCAAAGTAAAGGAGAGAGAACTCGCATTCATGCAACTCTGATCTCCTTGGAACACGAGTGTTTATGGCCTTTTCTTTTTCATCATCTCTTTAGTCATTTAGTGATAATCTCTAGTTCTGTTTCCCAGTTTTCCCTGCATCCTGGATAAGGGTGTCTCCTTCATTGATGGAAATATTGTTGGTTTTACAAAAAGGATATTTTTTTATTTTTTAAATTTCAGATTCATATGAGCGTAGAAACAATTGGGTTACAACGTTTGTGTTTGTTAGGAAAGGTCCCTATTGTTGTGCCCTTCACCCAGGACGTGTGTCATATACACTAATATTGTGCCCATTGGCTGAGAAAGCACCGATCCTCTCCCTGCCCCTCCCAGCTTGAATTACATAGAGTTTATGAGATTTTTTAATTTTATAGGCACCGCAGTTGTTTGTCATGAGCTTGTAGCACAGAGGTCAGCTGTGGCCGGCTTCAGGAACCCAGTTTACTTTAGCATTTCCTAACCCGACCCTCAGCCATGCTCTCTGACCAGCTCCCGGGCCTCTCTGTGGGAAGGACCCTGTGGATGGGCCGTTACTAGGATCATCTCTATTTGTCCTTTTCCTCCACCAATTGTGTTCATATTGCAGCACAAAACTACAAATTATTCCACTAGTATTATACAGAAAGTATATATTATGCAATTGGCACTTATACTCTATTACATTATATTAAATTCTATGCTACCTTAAATTCAATCAATATTAGTTTGCTGGGACTTTAAACTAGGTTTTCTCTACAAGTTGTTTCTGTAAGAAAGTAAACAAGAGCTTCCCCAAATGCACAGGAATCACCCGGGGCTCTTGTTAAAATGCAGATGTGATTCAGTAGTCCAGGGTGGCCTGAGCTTCTGAGGAGCTCCCAGGTGATACACCATTTCTGGCTTGCAGATCACATTTTGAGCAGCAAAGGCGTATGTTGCCTTTTGAAGAGCCACCAAGAAAGTTAATTATAATTCTTCTTGGTTCTCTAATTAGATTACCAGAACAATTATTCATAAAATTCAGTCTTGGGTTTATGTTCCTTCCTATTTCCATCTGCCACCTATCTCGTCTCTCTGCTACCTCTTCACTTAGATCCTCTCTGCTCCTGTCTAGATGACTGCAGACAGTTCTTCCCTCCAACCTGGGCTTTGCTTCTGTAAGATTAAGTTTGTTTGAACACTGAGGACGGTCTTGGTGAGATGGTTCTCTTGCTCAGAAAGCTTCAGTGAGTTCTCTTTGCCTCAAGTTCAGCCTCCTTAGTAGAAGACTGTAGTTTTATTTTCCAAGACTTCTTCCCTATTTAAACTCCCCACTCTAGCTGCGAATATACCTGCATTTTCTCCTCTAAGCTGTTATTTGTAAGACTTTGGCTAAATTGTCTTCTCATCTATTCCACCAATTGAAATTCCCTTGTTTTCAAATCCTAGGCCATATTATTCTACCTTTGCGTCAAGCCCATTCACAAGGGATCACTCCTGGCTTTGAAATCCTAATACACTTGTCGTATGGCATCACCCTGTCCTGTGCCATCTTAGCTATATAAATGTACTAGCTACAGCGAAACACTCCTGGGACCAAGGGCCCTAACTAATCCCTTTCTATATTTCCCTTAGCCTGGAGCAAATGGGTGGGCAACATTTTAATGGGTTAAGAGCAAAAGTTTTGAAACCAGGTGCACCTGGATTTCAATCCAGGGCCCCCTCCCCCATCAGGTGTATGATTTAGGGCAAATTACTTAACCTTGCTAAGGTTTTCCTTCAGCTGGAAATTAGGAATGATAATGCCAAGGTTGTTTAGAGACATAAAAGAAATAATGTACATAAAGTATAAATTACAGACTATTAAATAAATGAAATAATACTGCATCAAGAGTGACAGCATAGCCAGCATACCAAAAAATTGTTAAATGAATGGTGCAAATAATTAAATGGTGCCCAACTCCAATCTTTTCTAATACAATAAAGATCTTGTTAGAATAAAAAGATCATGGCCTAAGAAGAGGAAAAATTATTCACATGATTACCTTGTAAGCACTTGCTATCAATCCCATCTTCAATTTCCCTTCTTTTGTCACAGGTATTACTTTCCAATCGTTTGAGGACATTTACCTTGCCCTTGCCCTACTCTGTGTCCTTGATATTTTTCTTTAAGCCATGGAGGGAGTAATAAAGATTCATGCCACGAGAGACATGACCTGCTAACAAATGAAACCAGCATGGTTCCAGACCCTCTACCCAGAATCTCTGGTTCACAGATGTGTTCACACACTCGATATTATCCCATTTAATTGTTGACAAGACAAATGTCTATTGAGTGTGTGCTGCACCACACAGCAATGCTGAATAAATGTCAAGTGACAGCCCTTCTAGTTTAGAAAATTATGTTTGTTTTACATTTTCTTATGTAAATATGGGAACTAAATGTAAGTACCAATATTCCTTTCCAATAGGTATCTTTTCAGCCCATCATAAAGATGTGATATTCAAGACCATGAAGAATCCAGGCATAGGATCACTTCATTTTGGTTCCACCCCCTGCAGTCAGGGAGGGACAGTGAAAATCTCATGCTCTTGCCTCAATTCCTGTCAGCAAAGGAGCAAATTCCAAGCCTCCCAAGGGGCGTTTTCATTCATCCTCACCAGCAGCGTCCAGACAGGGAAGAGATTCCGGGAACAACTTGGTCACAGGAACCTGGACTGACTTCCCCTGTTTTCTATATCTGTCCAAATCCTGCCTCTAGAATAGATTTCCATGTGCTTTGCTCCTTAAAGACTTTACCCTTGACTTACATTTCCTTTGCCACATTCCCGTCTATGGCTGGAGAACCACTATTGAGAATCTACCTTAAATGCTGTGTTCATCTGTTTATTAACAAATATCTATAAAGCTCCTACCACGTATCAGGCACACTGTGCTAGTCACTAGTGCAACAGGGATGAATGCTATACACTCCTCCCCATTCATAGCTTATAGTCTGGGGGGGAGATAGAAAAGTAGATGTTCTATAAACATAATTCAGGGCCAGGCATGCTGGCTCATGCCTGTAATTCTAGCACTCTGGGACGTCAAAGTGGGAGGATTACTTGAGGCTAGGAGTTTGGACGAGCCTGTCTGGGCAGATAGAGACCCCATCTCTGCAAAAACTAAAAAACTTATCTGGGCACAATGGCACATGCTTGTAGGCCCAGCTGGTCAGGAGGCAGAGGCAGGAGGATCACTTGAAGCCCAGGAATTCAGGCAATGAGCCATGATCATACCATTCCACTCCAGCCTGGGCAACAGCCGAGATCCATCCCATCTCTGAAAACAACAGCATTTTATCTGTTTTATCTGATGGTTGCATTGAAAGGGCAGGAGTAGAGTCTTTCATCGCAATTTGATCCAATTTACGTTCAAGTGCCAGGCTCAACTGGGAGACAAAAACAACTAAAACACAGACTCTGCCCTCATGTATCTATATAACCTGAAGTCGCAAGAAATGACACACTCTAATCTGCAGCTGCGGGTGAAGTCACTCTTTTCCAGATACGTCAGCCATTATCTCAAGTGTCACCGTTTGTCTTTACCGACCGGCCCTGGAGTGCTGTCTGTGGGGAAGTGAATGGAGCACGCACCAGAGGCGCAAGTCCTTGGAGAGGCGCAGCTTCCTCCGCTTCATACAGGTAGAAGTTCAGGGGAGCAAAGAAGTACCCAGGGGCTGGTTCCGCGCAGCTGCGGCCGATGACGTGTGGGCGGCATGAACACTGCCCGTCCCTGGGGGAGCACCTGGGAGAACACAGTTCATCACAAAAAAATGGAGAGGGGGTGAGTGCAAAATGAGGGTGTGACAGGTTTTGAAAATGAATCCAGGTAGTCACTTCTTTCCCAGCTCTGAAAACTGGGAAAAGGAGAGAATTAGGACCTCTCTTTACAGGATGGCAAAAAGCCTGTGTCTTCGGCAGGCCGAGTCACCTGTGTTCAGGCGTCTATCCCAGCAGCTGGTGGGACACCCAGGCAGGGAGATCTCTACCTCACCTTTAGAAATACCTAAAGTAAAACAAATCAATGGGCTGTAGTTTACACCTTGAGATCTTTATTTTATTTTATTTAGAGACAAGAGTCTTACTCTGTAGCCCTTGGTTGAGAGCTGTGGCATCACCACTCACAGCAACCTCCAGCTCTTGAGCTTAGGTGATTCACTTGCCTCAGCCTCCTGAGTAGCTGGGACTACAGACACCCGCCACAATGCCTGGCTATTTTTTTGTTGCAGTTTGGCTGAGGCCGGGTTTGAACCCACCACCGTCAGTATATGGGGCCAGCACCCTAGTCACAGAGCCACAGTTGCTGCCCTACACCTTGAGATCTTTACTTGTCATGGAATGAAATTCTCTACCAATGACTATGAGCATCTTAGAATAAAATGTGCTTTTGTGTGAAAATAAGGACTATTGCTGTATAATTACATCATTCTCTTTATCAACTTACATGTTAGAATAAGCACCTCCAATATCACAGTCACAGGGAGAACACCCATGGAGATGATTTCCCAGGCCCCAGTATCCAGCCTACAGAGAAAAAAGGCTCAGTTGATTCCAGTTATGAGGATATTTGCTGCTGTGAGGTGTAATACTAAAATCACCACAATACAATTGCCACGTATCAAATGGCCAAACAGTCAGAACTATCACAGCAGCCTGCCTTACCTGCATGCTTGATTAATGATCTCCACGGACCCATCTCTGATCTCCAGGACTTGAATTAAAGGGGACTTGTGGGTTGTCCAAGCATCGTGTCAAGTGGAAATGAATGGGTACTACATGATTTCTGCTAACAGCATCAGCCTGTGCTCAAGCTGGGTCACGGAAGTCCTTCTGGGAGAAGAAGTTCTTCTACCAGCCTATTTGCATCTGCTTTAATAAGACTGATAGGTCCCCTCACCATAATGATCCCTGGGGACTTTTCATACACCATTCTGAAATGTTTTGGGGTGGAAAAAAATCAAGCAAGCTAATTTGGAGATACAGGAATATGTGTATCACAATTTAGTAGAGTCACTTATTTATATATCAGTTGTTTGGCATCATGTGAATCCGTGCGAGAGAATCAACTCTGTGGTTGAAGACTTTCTCATCATTGCAACATCTCAACCTTTATGTAATTCAAACAGCTGGTGAGATACAAACAACTCTTTTTTAAGCCTGATGACATTTAGTCTAAAATGCTCAGAAAGATACATCCTCTTCGAATCTCAAATTTAACATGCTTAGATAAAATTTAGATTTTTTATTATTATTATTTTTAGAGACAGAGTCTCACTTTATTGCCCTTGGTGGAGTGCTGTGGCATCACAGCTCACAGCAACCTCCAGCTCTTGGGCCTAGGCGATTCTCTTACCTCAGCCTCCCAAGTAGCTGGGACCACAGGCACCCACCATAACGCCCGGCTGTTTTTTTGTTGCTGTTTGGCTGAGGCCGGGTTCAAATCTGCCACCCTCAGTATATGGGGCCAGCCCCCTACTCACTAAGCCACAGGTACTACCCCTAAAATTTAGATTTTAATAGGCATATAAAACTCTTATTATCTGTTGTTGTTATCCAGGTAAAATTTTATGCTCTACTCATTAAGGTTAAACATTGATGTCTTTGGACACAATACAGCAAAGGACTTAAGATATCTTTCCCAAAACCAAACTTTGGCTTAGGAAAAAATGACATGAACTGCCTCCCTCAGGATGTGGCTGTGACAGCTGCCTCCAGGCCAGGGTCTGCTGTTACGCTGGCCACCGCAGGCTGGATCCACCCCCCATAGGATGCACCTGCTGGGGGTCTGGGCTCAGCTGGGATGGACAGTTCTCCCTTGGGGTGGGCCCTGCTCAGCTATTTCCCTCCTGCAAGTAAAAGTGAATCTGTATCACACACCAGATAAGCAGCCAGCAGAAAATGTCAGCCTCAGCTGCAGGTCTGTCTGAAATTATCTGACTTGGTGTTTTTGTTGATCCTGTAACCAACTAGAGACCCTTTTATGGGTTTCACATCCAAGGTCATAGAGACTTGGTGTGGCCAATCATCCCCTTGTATGTAAAATTTCTCAATTACCTGACCTGTCTTACACAGAGTCCCTTCCTCATGTCTCCTGCCCTCCTTTTCTGCCCCAATCTGTTTTTAGTAAAATGACTTAAAATATTAGCACACAACTATGTCCTCAGACGCATATGTTTCTTATTTATCAGCTACATTTCTTCAGACACATCAAGGTCACTGTTCTTTTATTAGGTTAAGTTTTTATTTTTTCTTCCTCTCCAAAATGTCATGGTGGGCTGCCAAGATTAGAGAACAAAGGAAAGAGCTGGGTTTGAATGTGTCCCCACTGCATGACACATTTCTTATGGAGTGAAATGGTTTCATTTTACTAATTTTATGCTCCAGTGTTTAACGAAGTCTGTGAAAAATCTGAGAGTTTATTTCCCACAGGAATCTAAAATACATTTAAAACTAAGGATTTTTTTCTTTTTCTTTAGGAGCTCAACCAAAATATTTTTTAGGTAGAGAATGGTAGGAGGTTGTGTTCAAAACATAGAAGAAAGGTCCTGAGGTCTGGGGGAGCCAACAAAAATGGGCAGATGAATGAGTGTCTATTCCACTGCTGGGCATTTTCAGGAAAGCAATAGTAAACCTATTGGTATCTGTGTCTGGGTTGGTTCAGCCCAATCTAGTGCTGTGCCGGTAAATGTTTAATAGCCAGTTCTCTGCAGGGATGGGGGAGACTGAGGTATATGTTGGCTGATTTCTGTGGTTAAATAGTCACACCACAGGAGTACTGAAGTACAGTAGGACAAGGAAAGAGATTAGCAAGACCTAGTCTCTTCTGCACAGTGGCAACA
The DNA here is from genome assembly GCA_963575145.1 of Galago senegalensis. NCBI lineage: Eukaryota > Metazoa > Chordata > Mammalia > Primates > Galagidae > Galago > Galago senegalensis. Next base: position 12,605 of record CAUYTI010110960.1, read on the forward strand.
GAAATCTGCATCACGACACGGAAGGCAAATTCCAGGCAAACTCCAGGCAAATACGCACAGTGCACTCATCGCAGCGGGGCCCGGTGGCGTAGGACTGGCACAAGCACTGGCCTGTATCCATGTCACAGGTGGAGGGTGGCAGGCTCCCAAAGGGGTTACAGTTGCAGGCTGAAAGCACAGCATACACAGTTATTCTCATTCTTAATCCCCCCAGTCTTTTACATGTCCTTAATAGGTTACACTATAAGAAAAGTGTAGCCACAAGAGCGCAGCCTGCCCTGCCAGGTTTATTGTCTGCCTGGCTGCGTGATGACTGAGCTAGCCACACCCTTGCACAGGAACTCCTGGGCCAGACATGTCCAGTCTGATGCAGTTCTGCTGGACACAATTAGGAGGAGACAAGTAAGTGCAGGAAACTATGCAAGTTGGACACTGGCACCGTGACCCTGGGTGATGCTGACCGGTCGTGTGACTCTGGGGCAAGAGTTTCTGAGCGTCACAGTTCCTACTGACAGCTCCCTTTCTGGCAGCTATTCTTCCTCTCTCTTCTCTCCTTTCTCTTTTCCTGGCTTGTTATTATTTCTCCTCATTCTCCACCTCCATTTCCTCCTCTGAGTCCTGCTTACATTGGGAAGGCTAAGAAATTCTGCTGCCAGAGCAGGGTATACCTTTCCCCAAGGGGAAACCAGTGTTCATGGAAACAACCAGAATGTCCATGAATGAATGAATGAATGCATGAATACAACGTGGTACATCTAGACAATGGGATATTGTGCAATATAATAGCCGAGTACTGATACAAGCTACCCCATGGATGAACCTTGAATGCATTACGCTAAGTGAAGGAAGCCAGACGTGAAAGGCTCCTAGGATTCCATTATATTTGTATGAAATGTCCGTAACAGGCAAGTCTGTAGTGACAGAAGGTAGAGTAGTGCCTGCCTAGGGCTAGGAGAATGGGATATCAGGGGTGGTAGCTAAAGGGTATGGAGCTTTTTTATTTTTGAAAAAGTAAAATTTACCACCTTAACCATTGTTAAGTAAGTTCAGTTGTGTTAAGTACATTCACATTGTTGTGTAAGCAATCTCTGAAACTCTTTTTATCACACAAAACTAAAACTCCAAACCCATTAAGCAACAACTCCCGTTCCCTCTCCCCTCCAAGCCTTGGCAACCACCATTCTACTGTTTGTCTGTGGTTTCGATTACTCTAGCTACTTCGTATAAGGGGGATATATAGCACTTGTCTTTTTGTGACTGCCTTCTTTAACTTAGCATAATGTCCTTAATGTCATCTGTGTTGAAGCCTGTGTCGGATTTCTTTTCTTTCTAAGAATGAATAATATTTCACTGCTTGTACACGCCACATTTTGCTTCATCCATCACCCGTCAATGGACACGTGGGTGACTTTCACCTTTTGGCTATTGTGAATAATGCTGCTCTGGACTGGGGTACAAATACCTATTCAAAACCCTGCTTTTAATTCTCCTGGCAATATACCAGAAGAATATGTTTTGGAGTGAGAAAAATGCTCTAAAATTGGTTACAGTGATGGTTACACAACTTCTAATCTACTAAAAGTCTAATTTAAGGGCTAATTGTCTGGTACATGCATCATATCTCAGTAAGGCTGTTCTAAACACACATGCGTGCACTAATGTTCAGCCTGCACTTGGAGGACATCGGGTTAGTCAGTGAAGCAGGAAGAAATGGGGAGTGTGCCAAGGTGTGAGGAGAACTTGGTTTGACTATATAATTCATTCTCATAGTTTTGCCATCAAACCCAAGAAGGAAAAAAGAAAAACAAAACTAAGAGCATTGTATTGGAGAAAGATTCAGCCTGAAGCTCTCTAAACATTCAAATAATCCACATCTCCTTATATGGGCAAACCTATGGAGCACAATGCTGTGACCATATGAAAATTGTTCACCCAGGTTCCCCGAGGCCCAAGCAGCTCAAATGCCTGTGATCTTATAGCCAAGGGGCTGCCTATTTGGCTTCAGAAAACTGCTGGAGTTTTTTTCTATTTCCGTCCCACCCGGCTCCTCCCTTGGTTCTTTAATTTTTTCTTTTCATTGTCAGACCACATATGGACCAGTACTAGGAGAGGCGTGAGAAGAAAGGGCAAAAGCAATTGGAAGGATTAAAGAGAAACCTCCAGTTGAAAATTGCCTAAGAATACATCAATCTTGCAGAAGTGCATAATGTATTAAATGAATTTGTGTGTTTAATCCTCATGGGGGCCATCTTTCTAAAGATTTCACAACCTGGCATTGAATTTCTTGGCCTTTCCCCCTATGTTTGTTCCAGGGGAGAAAATACGAACGCCCCCTGCTGGTCCTTTATGATAAACTCAGCAAACCAAGAAGCCAAGTTCTCCACTGCTCCACTCTTCACTCTCCAAGATTCAAAGGGCACTATATCACGTTGATACCCAAAGGCTGGCAGGACTCTCAGGTATTTACAGTTACCCAATTCTAGGGCTGACAGAGACAATCCCAAGTTTTAAAGCACATCAGAGTTGGCAGCCCAGCCCTGTAAACTTACGCTGACAGCCCAGGGGGTCGGAGGCACTCAGGCCAAAGTGGTGGGGCTTGCACTGGTCACAGTTGGCTCCTTCCACATTCTCCTTACACAGGCACCGGCCAACCACAGACCCCGATGTGGGATCAGAGTGGCTCACACAGAGGCCACCAGATATGGTCCCATCAGGGTCACATTCACAAGCTGAGAAGACAGACACACATTGTCTAGTTAGTTGTAAATCCTGGGAAGCCTGAAATATAAGCATAGTATTTTATGTACACTGTAACTGTCTCACTTTGTTTAAATAAGTAAATACGTTTAAATAATTAGATCAACAGACAAGGGCTGTTTGGAAATGTATCTCAGACTTCTGCCCTTGGAAAATGTTGAATAACTCCATATATATATATATTTTAAAAGACTTTTAGATGATTCTAAAGCCCGAGGACCAGAGGAAGGCTGCTATTATGAAAATTGACTGTTAGGAATAGAATAATTCTCTGGGGGATGATGAAATGTTTTGGAACAAGATAGATGTGGTGGTTATATGACGTTGTGCCAGTGAATTATTGTTCATTTTAAAATGGTTAATTTTTATATAAGTTCCGCCTAGAAATACACTGAAATAAAGAAAAAGACTCTAAAGGTGAAAATAAGATCAGTAGACAAATAAGAGTAGGATGTGTAATGACAGTCATCTCATTACAGGGCTGTGAGAGAGAAGGAGGAATCACAGAAAATGTCTATCCAATCTCTGAAACAGTCAGAAGGGAAGTCTTGCCTTCTCTATCACAGGAAAATACGTCACAAGGAAAAGTGACATTTTTTTTGAACCTTCCCAAAAGGCTCAAAGTGTAAGAAAGAAAGGGAAGGAACAGTAAGAAGTGTTTATATCCTTGTTTTCTTTTTGGAATCCTGCTGGTGAGGTGAAAGCTAGGATGAAGTTTTAAGTAGAAATTTGAACAAATCAAGGAAGGCATGCCATATGAAAAGGAATGCTGAGAGTATGACTACTTCCCAAGGGGAGAACAAGAACTACAGCAGCAGTCCCCAACCTTTTGGGCACTAGGACTGGTTTTTCCATGGACTGGCAGGGTGGGGTGGCGTGGACATTAGATTCTCATAGGGAGCCCCCAGCTTAGATCCCCTGCGTGTGAACTCTATGGTAGAGTTTGTGCTCCTATGAAAATCTAATGCTGCCAGGGATCTGAAAGGAGGTGGAACTCGGGCCATGATGCCAGCACGGGGAGTGGCTGTAAATACAGACAAAACTTCACACACTCGCCCACTGCTAACCTCTTGCCGCGTGGCCCGGTTTCTAACAGAAGCTACTGGTCTGTGGCCCTGAGATTTTATATGAGAATGTTAATCAACCATCTTAATACACGTGGTCTGTATACACAAACATGTCTAGGGAGCCTGGGGGAATTGTGGAGTCTTGTGACCATAGTTTGCTGCAAGCTCCTCATCTGTGTTTTATGAAAAAAGGCCTTGTTTATCAAGTATGACTTCTTAATTCATATCAGGGGTATCAGTTTTCCTTTCTTGGATTCCTTCAAAAGCACTAACAAGTTAATATTAAATAGTTGTTAGAAAATAAGACTTAGGTTGATTTGTTCAAAACATTTTGAATAAATGTTCCAAATCTCTTTCCAGATTCCTAGATTATCTGTCTCAAGGGGTAGCCTGCCAGATGCTGAAATGGCACTTGTGACTTTGGTATAGATGGCAAGTGTGTTGGTGGGCATTAGATGACCACCAAGTTAAGGAATGCTATAAACATAAAAAAGGAGTGTCCTGAAAAAAAGGAGTATTCTGATTTTAAGGAACAATCATCTTCACATTTATACATGTTACTTTGGATCACTGAAGACAAAACGAGCAAGTCTAAAACTATGTCAATGTAACAACCATTTGTGTCAGAGAGTTTAGTGGAAAAAAATCCAGTCACACCAGTTGTTTGGTGTCTGACAGAATCTTTCAAGTTTCAATTGCTTGTCACTAGCTTATGACTGGTGATAAAATCTTACTATGGAAAAACGGCATCGGGTTCTGTTTAGTTTGGAAAAGCCACGATTTTCTTCTAATTAAATCCAGTCGCTTCCAGTAAGAAGGAAATAAACCGGATTCATTTTAGAAGTTCCCAAAAAGAAAAAGCTCTGCTTTATTTGGGAGGTATTCCAAAGGATCAGTATTGAGTCCCAGAGCATAATTTAATTATGCACAGAAGTCTCCTCTGGGAAATGGACGTGGGAGGGTAGATAGTAACTTTATTTCAAAATAAGTAGAAGTAAACTTATATCAGGCCTTTACAAGTCCAATAAAACCTATGTCACAGCCTTTTGAAGTCCAATAAAACCTCTTGGTGTCACATAACTTAATTTCAGCAAACTTTTGTTATCAATGGTTGGGCTTACAAATCTTTGTTTTTCTGTATCAATTTTAACTGTCTTAATTGTAGAAAATTTGAAATTAGATAACTCTCATGCCTGGAATCTGTTCATGTAAATATTTAGAGTCAAACAAGGACAATTTAGAAAAAACTTATATGAGAATGTTAATGTTCTTAACACATGTGGTCTGTGTACACAAACATGTTTAGGTAACCTAGGGGAACCTGGGAGTCTTCTGATCATAGTTTGTTGCAAGGCTCATCTGCCTTTTATGAAAAAAGTTCCTTGTTTACAAAGTATGACTTCTTAATTCATATCAGGGGCACTAGTTTTCTTTCCTTGGATTCCCTCAAAAGCACTATCAAGTTAATAGTAAGAGGTTCTTAAAAAATAAGACTTAGATTGACTTATTCAAAACATTTTGAACAAATGTTCCAAATCTCTTTTCCAGATTCCTAGATTATCTGTCTCAAAACATCGTATTTTTCTGACTCTACTCAAGAGAGCAATTTCAACTTCTTTTATAAGTACATAGCTTTTAAAACAATAAAAAATGTTGGCCAGGAGTGGTGGCTCACGCCTATTATTTCAGCACTTTGGGAGGCCAAGGCAGGAAGACAGCTTGAGGTTAGGAGTTTGAGACTAACCTAAGCAGTACAGCAAGACATCATTTCTTCAAGAAATAAATTAAAAATAATTATGTGGGCATAGTGGCATGCACCTATAGTCCCAGCTACCCGGGAGGTTGAAGCAGGAGGATTGATTGAACTTAGGAGTTTGAGGTTGCTGTGAGCTATGATCACAACCTAGACAACGAAGCAAGACCCTGTGTCTAAAAACAAAAAAGAACAAAAAGCCAAAAAACAATAAAAGGTATGTATGATTACAGATTCTGCAGGTTCTGGTAAAAATTAGAGGACACTTAGGGAATTGCTCTAAAAAAATATATTTTTCTGAGAACTCAGGTTTTTTTTTTTTTTTTTTTTTTAAATAGAGTCTCACTCTGTTGCCCAAGCTAAAGTGTCATTTCATCAGCCTAGTTTGCAGCAACCTCAAACTCCTGGGTTCAAGCCTGCCTCAGCCTCTTGAGCAGCTGAGGCTACAGAGACCTGCTACCATGCCCAGCTAATTTTTCCTATTTTTGTTAGAGATGGGGTCTCACTCTTGCTCAGGCTGATCTCAAACTACTGAGCTCAAGGAATCCACCCATCTTGGTTTCCCAGAGTGTTAGGATTACAGGTGCAATCCACCACACTGGCCTGAGAATCCAGTTATTAATTCTGAATAGGTCATGTAAGGTAAATTTTATGCAGTCAGATACCTACTAAGTAGTATGAACAAAAACACTTTATTGATACTTCTTCTATATTGTGATCATTTAAAGCTTGAAATCTAGAACACTGTATTCAGATGGCTACTAAATTACATTTTATAAGACTTAGTTTCATGTTATCATTATATAACATTTGAAGTTACATTTTTTTTATAGCAGACACCCCCTGCCCCACTTTAGCATTATATTATTTATGTAGCCTAAGCAGTAGGATCCCCAGATATGGGAAGAAGCAATCCTCTAAGGCTACTGGGTGCCTGAGTGTTCTTGCTGAGTGCAGAATGTGAAAGGCCCTGTTTGCTCTTTACCCAGGCCATTTCTCATATGCAAAACACTGTGCTTGCATTAACTTACTAGGTGTGCAGTAGCTACATGTATACTTTTGTCAACCCCATGGAACTTGGGGACATGGGAACCCAGGCCAATACAATGACCTTGTTGTTCAGTGTACCATTAGTTATAAAGTCCTTGTCTTTGGCCCAGGCTTTTCATGTCTTCCATGAAACAGGAACAGGCTAATTGGTTAGTCTGCAAGTAGAATAAAATCTCAGACATGAGTTATGACACTGGGTATTTGAAATCAGGTAGGATTATTTTTCTAGGTGATAATGCACAGCAGAGATGAGACTACAGTGAGCTAACAAGGTTCCTAGGGTACAAAATTTAAGGACACACTGGCAGGTTTGTGCCTTGCATTTCCATAATCCTGACAGTGAGGCCTTAAATTTTGAGACCCAAATACTTTCTTTGCCTCACTCTAGTCTTAATCCTGAAGGGAAATGCAAATTAAAATAACGATGAGATATGATTTAATTAGCAAAAATGAAAATGTGACAAAACCGAGATTAGCAAAAACTGAAGTTTGACTAAACCAAGTGTTAGCAAGGACAGGGAGTCACAGGAACTCTCATCCACCATTGGTGTGAGTGGTAACCAGCATACCCATTTAGGGGACAATTCAGTTTTAGCTCATCAGTTCACAGAAATCCATACCCCATGGCCTAGAAATTATACTCCTGTGTACATCTGTACAGGGACAGTTTTTACACATGTCCAAGGTCACATATACAAAAATGTTTATTGCAGCATCAGAACAAAAATGGACAAGTAAATTTTATCATGTTTCTAGGAAGGAATTCTATGCAGAAATTTAATGGAAGAATTAGGGCTATTTGATATGGACAAATCTCAAAAATAGAAAGTTTAACGGAATACCAAGTTGCTGAAGGATACACACAACATGGTATCATTGACCTAGAGTTTGAAAACATGTCAACATAGGTGTAATGTTTGGCATAAAAACATGCATGAAAGTGTGCATGGCAATGATAACTGCCAGATAGATGAGAGTCTTCACCCCTAGCAAGAAAAGTAGACCAAGGGGGCAGACGTGCACCTGCTATATCATAGTGCCTGTCTTGCTTTATTAAAGAACGTCCTGCAGGCAATAGGCTAAGATGTTAAGTTTGGCAAAACGGCCAGTAGATACAGGGTGTTTATTATATTGTTCTCTAATAGTTTGTAAATGGTTGACATATTTCATTTTTAAAAGCTGAGGTTAAAGAAAGGAGATTTTTAAAGATTTTGTTGTAGTTTTGTTTTTAGAGCAAGTTAAAGACAGTCTAACAGCAAAGCTCAGGGGTGGACAGCCAGTTAAATGGTAGCCTATCTCCCTACTTTAGTTACTTCTCGAGCTGACTTCCGTGATACTCAGGATGTCAGCGGCCTCTTCCAAAACCATCCCTTCCTCCTGGGGAAATCCAGAATGATTTCCCAGAATGATTCACCAGTATCAGCCCTCCGCCCTGCCCCTGCCAGACTGGAGGAACAGCCCTGGGGTATCTGGATGGTCCATTTGCAGCCAGCCTTGTTGCCATCCTCCCCTCCTCTGTCAGCAGGGGGCCGCCCGGCAGGTATGAGGCCCTACAGAGATCGGCTCAGACAGGGGCACTCACCGGTGCACGCGTGAGGATCCGAGGCGGCCCTGCGGGGGTCCCGGTAGAAGCCAGGCCTGCAGCGGTCGCAGTGCTGGCCCTCCGTGTGGTGCCCGCAGTCCTCGCACACGCCCCCGCTGCGGCCGCCGCTAGCCAGGTACGCGCTTAGGTCGAAGTGACAGCGGTCGGAGTGGCCGTTACACCTACACGCTGGGAAAGGACAGGAGAGTTACCCAGAGGTGTGCCCAGGCTCCAGGCCGGGTCACATACCCGTTCATCCTCGGCCACCTCCCACCACTCTGTACCGGCACTAGGGGCACAAAGATCCTTCCAGCTCTGATTCTGCTTATACACGTTCTAAAATGTGTCCCCGAAACCCTCATAATTAGGTAGCTTAAAATCAGGTGAACAACACCAACAACAAACCTCAGGCAGTCTAGGAGAAGCCAGGAGCGCAGTACTCGGGTGGTGCTGGGGAAAGAGTACGCCCACCCGCCTAGTCTTGATATCCCAGTTTTAAAGATTTGCGGGGATGATTTGCTTGCACTGGGACTGTCAGATAAAATGTCAGCCTCTCTCCTTCCCTGGGGCTGCAGGCCGCTCACTCTCCTCTGGGGCTCAGCCAGAGAAGCCAGGCAGAGGCCGTCTGTTTGGAGACCTTTGTTTGGCTTTGTGGTCATGTCTATGGCTCCGCTGTTTGCCTTACTGGTTTTCTCCCTGTAAACAGACTATGGCCCGGCTGCATTTTGCGGAGTCTCCTACGCTGTGACTCTCACGCAGTGGGGTTTTCATTAGTGTTTCTCTAGGACATTTCATTCCCTCAACTCCTATTTTTCCTGAGTCTGGGAAAAGAAACAGAATATCAGGTTTGTTAGGAAGTTCATCAGAATTCAAAGGCAGCAACCATGTTACTCAAAACATAAACATCTTAGCAGCGCCCGTAGCTCAGTGGGTAGGATGTTGGCCAGATACACCCAGGCTGGCGGCCTCGAACCCAGCCCTGGCCTGCTAAACAACAAGGACAACTGCAATAAAAAATAGCCGGGCATTGTGACCGGCACCTGTAGTCCCAGCTACTTGAGAGGCTGAGGCAAAAGAATCACATAAGCCCAAGAATTTGAGGTTGCTGTGAGCTGTGAAGCCAGAGCACTCTACTGAGAGCAATGTAGTGAGACTCTGTCTCAAAAAACAAACAAGCAAATGAAAAAAAAAGTAAACATCGTATTAGCCTAAATATTTTGTTAAAAAATACAATAGCCTATCAAACTCCATCCTAGACCTTCTCTTTCCTATTATCCTACAGACCAGTCTAAGGTCATGTTCATGGAAGTTGTTATTATTCAGGAAGATAGTAGGGATCTCTGTGCCAAATCTAGTGTTCACCAAATCCTTGAAGTTGCACCGTTGCCCCTGATATTGCTATTGTGTGGCTTTGTCCCTCCTCTGGAAGGGTGCCACATAGCATTCAAACTGCTTCTTTTTAAAAAAGAATGTTAATTTGTGGTATGGAAGTTTGAGAAGTTGGTGATTCTCTCATGTGAGATGATGGGAGACATTATCACAGCTAGGAAGCTGTGGAGCTAGAAGCCACAAATTCATGACTTTGCTGTCTAAATGTTCTTCAAAATAAGGTGCTGCAGAGCACACTTGGTTCTCGCAGAGAATTTCTTTTCACCTACGTCTGCAAGCGTTGTCCTGGAGGCCTGCGGCTGGCCTCCAAGGGGCATCCTGGAAGAAGTCCTTGCATCGCTCACAGTTCCGACCGTCTGTGTTGTGCTGACAGACACACCAACCATGAACCTGTGTTGTGCAATAAATGGAGAGTTCAGCGAAGGCTTATCTTTGGGCAAGTTGGGGCTCTTTACGTGGAAATTGAATTCCAGGTCATGGGACCTCTCTCATTCTTAGTTTCCCAAATGTGCATTATGATACCAACCTTGACTATCTTCTATTATTATTTGCTTAACTAGCTTTTAAATTTTTAAAATTTTGATAAGTTCAGTGAACAATAACAAAATATTTTTTGACATTTCTGAATTCTCATTTCAGGGCAGCACATTGTGGCCCTCAATCAAGTGAGGGACAGGATGGTGAGGGGGGTTCTGTGTGGGTGGGGAGTCTAAAAGGGCTGGTTTAGGAGCATACGTGAAAACATGGAGGTAAAACAGGAGAAAAAGCTGAAGAAAGGCATGAGATTCTTTCGGTTTTTCACAAAGGCTGAAAATAGCCCACATTCAAAGAGAGAAACTATTTCCGCTGAAATATAGAGGTAGTGGAATGGGGAGTAGCATCAACAGTAGCATCAACATCAAGCCTTATGTGATTATGCCTTATCAGTAGTTTGAATTGACTTAGTAGAGCTCCACATAAAAACACAATTCTTCTGCAACACTAATCTTTCAAGGCTACTCCTCAAAATGAGAGAGATCTGCAGTATTAAGACACAGGTATTCACAGTGTAAGAATGTTACTGGGATTGACCATTTTTATAATATCCCATATTGCTTAAACACCTTAGCATTGTGGATAGGGGCTTGTAAACAATGGGCCGTCAATAATTTTTGTGAGAGAATGAATGTGAAATTATAGTTCCTCCTCATCAGATTTCTGTTCTCTACAAAACAAGAAAAAGAAGGCAAAGTGAAGTATCTTGAAATCACAAATTATAAATTCTGCTCATTAGTTCAATGATGTCCACCTGAGGGAGAATCCACACAGGGGCTGGGAACCTGTGACCTCAGGGCCACCTGTGGCCTTCTGTATCCTTGAGTGCCTTTAGAAGGAATCCAAATTTTACAGAGGAATTTTAATAAAGGGAATTTTTTTTCTGTGAAGTTTGGATTTGGTCAAGGGGCCACATTTGGGGATCTGGAGGGTCACATGTGGCCTTGAAGCACAGTTCTCCACCCCAATACCAGGACAGTGAAAGGCAGGTAGTCAACTGCTTATTTTGGATTCACCACTCGCCATTTCAGGAGGGCTGAAAACATCTCCCCGCATCTGCTGCGTAGGGCCACATTCACTAGCGTGGCCATTGCAAAAACAGCTTCCTCGAACAACCATCTCATACAGAGCATAGTAGTATTTATCAAGGGAATCATCTTGTCTCCTTCCAAGCTCATCCCCAAGGGTATGGAGTTTGGTAAAGTTTATCCTCAGGTTTGTCAATGTCACAAGATCTAGACAAAGGAAAATAATGAAAATAATGAATCGAAGTACATTTCAGCTGTGTCAGTTCAAGGCTGCCTTCTTGACTGATAGCCTCTTACTGCCTATAGAAATGCAATTACAGAGCTGCCTAGAGATGCCTGGCACTTGTACCATCCCCCACCCCCTAAGAAAGAACCAAAGCAATGAATAAACATCTAAGATGGACTGGAGTGTGCAGTAGGGAAATCCGGATGCATCTGTGGGTACTGGAAGCCTAGGAGGGCAGCATACAGAATGAACGCACCCAGCCTCTGCAGCCCTATCTCCCCAGCCCAGATTGGACTGACCTAGAGAAAAGAGAAACTTTACACCAGGGAAAAGGTGAGAAGTACCACAAACCCCAATTGTTACTGCAAACACCAACAGTCCTCACAGGAGGACAATCCCATAGACCTTGAAAGCGCTGAAACCATTTTAGAGAGCTGGGAACTCATGCAGCTGCATTGCTCCAGATTAGGAACACAAGATGTACATTCCTCAGTCCCTATCCACCCCCCCATGAGTGAAGATGCTTCAGCTTGGGCCATCTTGAGACCACAATCACCTCTGTAGTGCATCCTCCTCTGGGGGGCCAGTAGCCACTGCACCTGTCCAGCACTGGGGTTCCATCTTCATTATGTCAGCTCACGTGGGTGGCTGAATGTAACGATATCAGCTATGCAAAGCCGGGCCCAGGATTGGCTGTGACCCTCATTCTATAGAGTAGAGAAATCATCTCCTGCCAACTTCACTTCCAGTTGGAGGAATAGTCTAGTGGTCCCACTGAGGGCAAACCTACTCTTGAGCCAGCCAAAATGCTGCATGCCCTCCCCTGAGCAGGAGAGGCATTTAACCATCCAAGCAGCTGGCACACTCCCAGGTTGGCAAAATGGTTACACACCCATGCCCAAGGCCTGAGAAGCAGCCGACAGTGTCCCACCCCTTGCAGACAAGCCTCTGGCTGGCCTAATAGCCCTGTACCCACAACCAGGCCTGACAACAGACACTCCACCACACTGGCTAAGCAACTGTAGTGTGTGTGCTATTGCCTAGAGTAACAGAGCAGAAATAAATTAAATTGAAAAAAAATCAAAGGTTAATGAAATAAAAAACTGAGTTTTTGGAAAGATACATAAAAGTAACAAACCATTAGCTAGATAAGACAAAGAAAGACCCAAATAAGTAAAATCAGAAACAAAAAAGGAAATTTCACAAAAGATACCACAGAAATACAAAGAATCATTAAAGCAGAGTTTTTCAACCTTTTTTTTTTTTAATCTCACAACACACTTGAACACATAGTTAAATTTCTGCAGCACACTTAAATTGTGTTGATCAACAAAAGAGTAAAAAAATGAGTACACTTAATGTGCTTTGAAATTCTTTAGAAAATAATTTAATTACTGACCTTTAAAAATTTTCACAGCACACTTAAGACCCTCTCATAGCACACTGGTTGAAAATCAGTGCATCAGAGACTACTATGAACAAGTGTACGTCAGTACATTCGAAAACTTAGAGGAAATGGATAAACACCTGTACACATACAACCTGCTGAGACTGAACCAAAAAGAAACTGAAAACTTGAACAGACCAATAACAAGTGATGAGATCAAGTCAGTACTGAAAAGACTCCTACCAAAGGGAAGTCCAGGAGACGAGGGCTTCACCACTGAATTCTATGGAATCTGAAAAGAATACCAATTCTTCTCAAATGATTCTAAAAAGTTGAAGTGGAGGAAATGCTTCCTGGCTCATTCTACAAGGCCAATATAACCTTGATACCAAAACCAGACAAAGATTCAACAACAGCAACAACAACAAAAAGAAAGAAGAAAAGAAAACTATATGCCAATATCTCTGATGAACCTAGATGCAAAAATTCTCATAAATACTAGCAAAATGAATTCAACAATACATCAAAAATTTAATACACCATGATCAAGTTGAGATTTATTCCAGGAATGCAAGGATGGCTTAACATATACAAATCAATAAATAGGGCACATCATATCAATAGAATGAAGGACAAAAATCATATAATCATCTCAATAGATGCTGAAAAAAAATTTGATAAAATTTAACATCCAATCATAATAAAAACTCAGTAAGTTAGGTATATAAGGAAAGTATCTTAATACAATAAAGGCCATATATGATAAACCCACAGCTAATGTAATATGGAATGAAGAAAAGCTTTTCCTGGCTCAGTGCCTGTGGCTCAAGTGGCTAAGGTGCCAGCCACATACACCTGAGCTGGCAGGTTTGTATCCAGCCCCGGCCTGCCAAACAACAATGAGGACTGCAATCAAAAAACAGCCGGGCATTGTGGTGGGTGCCCGTGGTCCCAGCTATTTGGGAGGCGGAGGCAGGAGATGCTCTTGAGCCTAGGAGTTGGAGGTTGCTGTGAGCTGTGATGCCACAGCGCTCTACCCAGGGGGATAGCTTGAGGCTCTGTCTCAAAAAAAAAAAAAAAAAAAAGAAAAGAAAGAAAGAAAGAAAGAAAAGCTTTTCCTTTCAGAATGGAAAAAGAGAAGGATGCCCACTCTCACCACTCTTATTTAACATAGTACTAGAAGTCCTCACCAGAGAAATTAGGCAAGAGAAAGAAATAAAAGGCATCCAAATCGGAAAGAAGTTAATTTGTCCCTGTTTACAGGTGACATGATTACATATAGCAAAAACTCAAAAGAGTCCACCAAAAACTTCTTAGAACTGATAAACCTGATAAACAAGTTTAGTAAATTTGTGGAATATAAAAATCAATAGTATTTCTATATACCTATAATGAATAGCTAAAAAAGAAATCAAGAAGACAATCCTATTTATTTATTTATTTGAGACAGAGTCTCACTATGTCACCCTCAGTAGAGTGCTGTGACATCACAGCTCACAGCAACCTCAAATTCTTGGGCTTAAGTGATTCTCTTGCCTAAGCCTCCCAAATAGCTGGGACTACAGGTGCCCACCACAACACCCAGCTATTTTTTGGTTATAGTTGTCATTGTTGGTTGGCAGGCCCTGGCTGGATTCGAACCTGCCACCTCTGATATATGTGGCTGGTGCCCTAGCTGCTGAGCTATAGATGCCAAGCCTATAAGAAATCAAGAAGACAGTCCTATTTATAATAGCTACCAAAAAAAAGAAAAACATAGGAACAAATTTAGCTTTTAGCTAAGGAGGTGAAATATCTCTATAAGGAACTCGAAAACACTAATGCAAGAAATTAAAAATGACAGAAACAAGTGGAAAGCCATCCCATTTTCATGGAGTGGAAGAATTAATATTGTTAAAATGACCATCATATTACTCAAAGCCATCTGCAGATTCAATACAATCCTTATCAAAATATTAATACTATTCTTCATAGAAATAGAAAAATCTTAAAATTCATGTGAAACCATAAAAGAACCTGAATAGCTAAAACAATCCTGAGTAAAAAGAACAAGACGAGAGGTATCACATTACCAGATTTTAAAAAACTAATCAAAACAGCATTAAACTGTCTGTTACTGTCATGAAAACAGACATATAGACCAATAGAACAGAGTGGAGAAATTAATCCACTATCCATATCTACAGCGGACTGATTCTTGACAAAGGTGTTACATATGCTCACTGGGGAAAGGACAGCCTCTTTAACAAATGATCTGGGAAAACTGGATGTCCTCATGCATAAAAATGAAACCGGACCTCTACATCTCACCCTCTATAAAAATCAACTCAAAATGGATCAAAGTCATAAATGTAAGACCCCAAACTTTAAAAGTACTGGAAGAAAATATAGGGGAAATGCTTTAGGACATTGGTCTTGGAAAAGATTTTATGAGTAAGACTGCAAAGGCAGGGTCGGGGCAGTGGCTCACGCCTATAATCCCAGCATTCTGTGAGGCCAAGGCGGGCAGATTGTCTGAGCTCATGAGTTTGAGACCAGCCTGAGCGAGAACAAGACTCCGTCTCTAAAAATAGCCAGGCACTATGGCAGGCACCTGTAGTCCGGGCTTGGAAGGCTGAGACAAGAGAATTGCTTGAGCACAAGAGTTAGAGGTTGCTGTGAACTATGATGCCACAACACTCAACCAAAGGTGACAAAGTGAGACTCTGTCTCAAAAAAAAAAAAAAAAAAAGACTGTAAAGGCATAATCAACAAGAGCAAAAATAAACAAATGATATTATATGAAACTAAAGCTTCTGTAAAGCAAAGGAAACAAACTACAATGAAAAGACAACCTACAGATCAGGAGAAATATTTTCAAGCTATTCATCAAATAGGAGACTAATATCCAGAATGTACAATAAACTCAAACATCTCAACAGCAAAAAACAATCTGATTTAAAAATCTACACATGATCTGAATAGACATTTCTCAAAAGAAGACATGTAAGTAGCTCAAAATTTATGGGAAAATGCTCAACATTACTAATCATCAGGGCAATGAAAATCAAAACCACAATGAGGATGTATCACTTCATCTCAGGATGGTGATTAAGACAAAAAATAACAAACATACTCTCAGTGGACCTGAAACAACTACCTCACTCACTAATTAAATCATAAAATACTAATAAATGTTAGTGAGGATCTGGAGAAAGGAGAATTCGTATACACTGCTGGTGAGAATGTAAACTAGTATAGTCACTATGGTGAACATTATAGAAGTTTTTCAAAAAGCTACATACAGAATTACTATGTAAACCAGAAATCTCACTATTGGGCATTTATCCAAAGGACAGGAAATCAGTATATATGAAGGAGACATCTATACCCATGTTTACTGCAGCACTAGTCATAGCAGCCAAGACATGGAATCAACCTAGGCATCCATCAACAGAATAAAGAAAATGTGATACACACACACATACATATAATGGAATACTAGTCAGCCATAAAAAGGATGCAATGCTATCATTTGTGGCAACATGCATGGAACTGGAGGATATTATGTTAAGCAAAATAAACCCAGAGCAGAAAGTTAAACAGCACATGTTTTCACTCACATGTGGACTTTTTAATTAGCTAATCTTATCAAAGTAAAAAAGGAGAACAGAGGATACTAGTGACTGGGAATGGTAGGGGGAATGGAGGGCAAGGGGGAAACTGGTAAAGGATACAAGAGGAGTCAGATAGGAGCCATGAGCTCTAGCATTTTACACCACAGTAGGATAACCACAGTTAACAATATGTTATATAGTTTCAAACGGCTGAAAGGAGGATAGTGAATGTTCCCAACATAAAGAAATGGGAATGTTTCAGATGATGGATATGCTAATTACCCCGGTCTGATCACCATACATCACGTGTATTGAAACATCACTATGTACCCCATAAATATATCAAATTATTAATTATCAATTAAAAATAACATTTAAGAGTTTTTTCATTCGCAAGAAATATTCCAACCACAAAATTTTAAAAAAAGAGTTGATGTGAAAAATATAAAGGAATTCATACCTTGGATATAGGGGCTATAAGGGTTTTCAATTTCAAAACTAGGATCCAAAACTTTAAAAACAACCTGTAAAACAAATGTAGGTAATTTATGGTAAATTGCCTCAAAACATAATTGTCAAATACGGTTTTAAAGAAGAGACCCTGACCTTACAAAAAGGCTGAGCCATTGCTTCCCAGTTGGTACAGGGTACAGATTATCACTTGGGTTACCATATTAAAGTACTGAGAACAAAAACGAGTATATGTTATTAATCAGGGTGGAAGGTGGGGGTGGATGGGGAGAGATTACTTAATGGGTACAATGTATATTATTTGGGCAATGGATACTTAAAAGCCCTGACCTCATCACCGTGCAAACAAAATTTCACTTGTACTTCATTCATTTATACAAATAAAAGTTATTAATCATGGCTGGCTCTTTATCCACAAGTGGTTGATAGACAGAAATGGTGAAGAGGGCTCGGCGCCCGTAGCACAGTGGTTATGGAGCCAGCCACATACACCGAGGCTGGTGGGTTTGAACTAAACAACAATGACAACTGCAACAAAAAATAGGGAGGCGTTGTGGCAGACATCTGTAGTCCCAGCTACTTGGGAGGCTGAGACAAGAGAATCGCTTAAGCCCGGGAGTTTGAGGTTGCTGTGAGTTGTGATATCACCGCACTCTAACAAGGGCGACATAGACTCTGTCTCAAAAGAAAAGAAAAGAAATGGTGAAGAGGGCACCTGAGCTCAGACGGGATGGAGTGATAGTTGCTAATGGAGTAAGCCCTTATCAATTTGAATCTGGGAGGGAATTCTAAGCTGTCTTCTGCCACCAATTCTTTCTGCTTTACCTGGTAAAATGGTACCTGCCCCTACCCCAAATGCCACCCTGCCGCCCTGCCAATCACCAGCTTTGTGCAGAAAGATGTTCCTGGCGGATTCCATTGGGGCGGTGGTTTACAGAGCATGAGAATGAGATGGCTAAGCCAGGGCTACTGTTAGCTTGCATGGCTATGGTTAGAAACCGCTGTTCCTGCCTCTGGGTAACCTGGTGCTCAGTTTCAATTTTGGCTCCAGCTCATCTTTAGCTGGGCACTCTTGTGTAGGATTACTTCTAATAATCTATTTATTAATCTATTTATTATTTCTTATACTGGACTCACTTCAATTTAGACACATTTAAAAAAAACACAGCTCAAATTACATTTCAGTAAACACCTAATTTTTTTCTTTCATTTAAGTAAACCTTATTTTTAAGAAGTTTGGTTTAATAAGTAAAAATATATATATATACAAGTAAGGAAATGCTACCTCACCACCAGTTGAGGGTTCAATATCCGAATATCTGGAGTCACAAACAACGTCTCCCACTCCCCGGGCCTGGCCAGATGTGATGTTGGGAAAGGAAGTAGCACAGTCTTTGGCAAAGTATCTGAACACTTTCCAGGTGTGTCCGTAGTCTGCCGAGCGTTCGATTAACATCGCAGCAGGCCGAAACGTCTGCAGACACGAGTGACAGTTGAAGTGTTTCTCCAAGGCAGAGATTTTATCTACTTCAGATTGGCTATTTATATTTTCGAATTCCATTTTAAAAACTTTAGTGTATCTTCTCAAATAAAAAATACCCAGGTCTTGTCCTGATCAGTGGGCAAAGATGTGTGAATACACACTTTGTCTTCACAATTTAATTTCAATTTTAAATGTTTATAGCTATATGAATGATTAATTGAAGAAAGATGGCATGTAAAGTGAAAAGGTGATGTGATTAATATTTTATAGCCATTTGTTGTGGATCTCTCTGCCTATAATGCTTTTCCTCCGGCAAACTCTGACATCCTTCAAAACCCATCCGGAAAGTTTACCCTGACTCTCCAGAGCAGCTTTGCCACTTACCCTAAATTCCTCAGCATGCTAATCAAATCTATATTTTATTATAATTTTATATAATGTTATTATAATTTATATTATTATTTTCTACTTATATATTTTTATCCCTGTGAGTTCTTTGGGGGCAAAGGCTGTTTTTCCCCCTTTTTCTCATTTTTAATTTTCTATTTATTTTTTATTCCCCAAACTAGGACCAGTCCCAAAATCTAAATTAAAATTTTGATGAAGGATTGAAGAAAGACTACAGGACTGTGATTTGCTCGGCATCTGACTAACCTTACAGACTCTTTCACTTTTCTTCCCATGTTGATCATCATCTTTCCACATTTCCCTAAATAACTTTTAATCTTTACCCTTCTTTTCTGAAAATCACCTTGGTAGTTCTTGTGGTCACTATCACTCCCATGCTTAGAGTTTCCTTTTCTCTGTGTCTCCTAGGATTCCTTCTTATTAACAATATGGTTATTGATTAACCAGCAGTGTTTTCTTTTTTACATTCAAGAGGGAAGACCTAGATGAAAAGACTCAGCCCGAGTTTACTCTGCTTTTTGTTTACTGCAAAGGAAGTGAAATTCCAGGTAAACACTGAGCATCTAGGGACTGCAGGGGCAGCATGGTTATATAGCTGTACCTTAAAGGTCAAGATTAGATGGCTGAACTGAAATAATGCCTCCAGGTCCAATCTGATGCTGACATGATCAAGACCTAAAGAAAATCCAGAAAGAAGAAAATGAGTGATTTTGAGAGACCCCAGCTTCACATGTGAATTCCCTGTGGGGGCTTGTCTAGAATAAAGTCCCCTTGAAGTCACGTGGCTGCTGATAAACACTCTTTCCTAATCTGCTGGAGTGGTACCCCATGCCACTTTGTGATAGGTGCGCCCATCCCCCAAGTAGTGTCCATTGTACCCACTGGGTAGGTTTTTGCCCCTCCCATTTCCCCCCCCCCCTGCTTGATTTTCACTGAGTTTTACTTCTCTCCGTTCCTGTGTGTGCTCATCAGCTAGCTCTGGTTTAATGGTGAGTACTGTGGTGTTTGTTTTTCCATTCTTGAGATACTTTGCTTAGGAGAAT
Organism: Galago senegalensis; assembly: GCA_963575145.1. Classification (NCBI taxonomy): domain Eukaryota; kingdom Metazoa; phylum Chordata; class Mammalia; order Primates; family Galagidae; genus Galago; species Galago senegalensis. The sequence continues at coordinate 32,379 of CAUYTI010110960.1, forward strand.
GGTCTCCAGTTCCATCCAGATTGTCACAAAAGGCATTAATCCATTCCCTTTATAGCCGAGTAGTACTCCATGGTATACATACACCACATTTGATTAATCCACTCATGACTTGATGGGCTCTGGGGTTGATTCTCCATCTTGGCAATTGTGAATTGTGCTGCAATAAACATTTGAGTGCAGACGGGTTTTGCTAGAAAGACATCTTTTACTGTGGGTAGTTACTCAGTCATGGGATTGCCGGGTTGAATGGTATTCTACTTTTACTTTTAGTTCTTTGAAGAATCTCCATACTGTTTTCCACAGAGGTTGTGCTAATTTGCAGGCCCACTGACAGTGCACAAGTGTGCCTTTTTTCTCTGCATCCATGACAGGATCGATTGTTTTTTGATCCTGGCTTTTTTAATAAAAGCCATTCTAGCAGGGGTAAGGTGATATCTGATTGTGGTTTTAATTTGCATTTCCCTGATGATTAGTAACGTTGAAACGTTGAACATTTTTCATATATTTATTGGCCACCTGCCTATTTTCTTTTGAAAAGTTTCTGTTCTTGGCGTTTGCCCCCTTTTTAATGGGGTTGTTTTTACGCTAACTGTGCCCAAATCTATGTTTTGGTGGCAACACACGTGGCCACTGTGTGGCAGCATTACACACTACCAAGGGAGTTCAGAGTTTCCCATAGGTGCAAAGAGAAGGTTCATTTCCTTGTCCGCAAACCTCGGCTGCGCAAAAACATGAGTTAATGAGCCGGAGCTCAGCAAAACCCAACACATCCCTTTCTTCCAGCATCTGCTAACAGTTGTTTGAATCAGAATTTTATTGTCACTTGGCAGACAACAAACACAGCTTGGAATATTCCTCCAGCAGTGGGGATCACTGGGCTCCTCTACCACTGGGAGATGATGGAAGGACCCTGGGCAGGTCTCTGCAATGAGGTAATAGCACCAATCCATCTAGAGAGTGCGTAGCTTCAGCCCTAACCCAGACTTAATGGCAGCTTAGATCGCTCTAGAATAGTACTACTCAACAGAAATAGGAGTCATGTATGTCATTTTAAATTTCCCAGAAGCCACATTTAAAAAAGCAAAAAGAAACAGGTAGATTTATTTTTCATAATACACTTAAACCAATAGATATAAAAATTACTATTTCAGCATGTAATCAATATTTTTAAAATTAGTAATTTTTTATAATACATTTGTCTTTTCCAAAATAAGTCTTAGAAATCTGGGATGTTTTATACTTAGAGCCCAGCTTAGTTTGTATCAGCCATGGCTCGAGTACTCAGTAGCCACAATGTAGGATGGCTCTTGACAACAGTGTCTGGGCCTCAGAAAATTGGGGTGCAGCTGACAATCCGGGGTGAGAGGTTCAGGACAGCGTTTCCTCTGAGTACCTGCTGCATTTCAGGCTTAATACCAAGGCCTTGAAGGCCTTTCTAGAAAAGAGACCTACTTTCTCCTGTCTAAAGTGCTTGGTTGAGAACCCCTGTTTTATGTAATCAGCTTGTGAAGAGATGTGGGGGTCAAAGCAGCCGTTAAGAAACAAGGCAGCGCCCATCATGAGGACAGGCGGCTGTGGCAACTATCACTGCCCACTCATTACAGGACTCCAGCTACAGATCAATAGCTAGTATCCATAATGAAATGACATTTAGTAGACCCCAATTAAACATGCGTTGAGTGGATGACATTAAAAAAGAAAAGCAGACTTGTATTACACTTGGTTAAGATGTCTTATATGATTATTCCCACACTCCCTTACGGTTCAGGATTCCCTAAAGGAAATGTGCTTAGGGGTCTGAAGAGAACAGAGGGATTTTAGCCCAAAGTGGTAGAGGCGTGGAGTGGAGAATGGAATCATTTAGCAGGGTTAAAGACACTGAAAGGGTCCCGGACCAGTGTTGCAGAGGGGCTACTGTGAGTGAACACACCGATGCTTGGGAAGCCCGGCCTGCAGGGAAGGGCATCGGGGTACACGAGGCCATGCACAGCTGGGCTTCAAGACAAGGGAAGCCTGATCAGGTCCACACTGACAGCAGGTGTCCAGGAAATGTGGATCATGGTCAGAGATAGTGCAGGCCACAGCTGTTCATGAACAGAGAAGGGCAGACATGTCCTTTTTTAAATTTTATACTAAAATCTCTGGCTCGTCCCCTGCATGTGCTGAAGAAGGAAGAAGCACGTGGTGCCCTCAGCTTTCCCGTGGCGTGATGTGTTCCCTTCGCATAGTGTGTTTTGTGTTAGCCTTCATGTACCAACACTTCATAAACTTTCTTATTTTTCACAAAGAACAAAGAGATACAGAGATATTTTCTTCCTCCACATGGAAAAAGTGAAACATTCTGAGATACGTGCTAAAAATACACTTTGATTTTCCTGTAAAGGGAAATATTTTTTGTTAAAATGAAAATAAATGTTACTCTTATGTGAGGCTCTACATTTTTGGATACTGTTCCATTCCAATGTAATGCTTTGTTGTGATATTAAAACCATACAGCGAGGATGATGCTTTATTAAATTATAAAGAAATAAAACATCGTAAAGGAACTAAATCTTACCATTTTCGGATTGCCACCATTTCTTTTCTCTGTCTGGTTCAAAACCCGCAATGACATTCTCAATGGTGTGGCTATTGGGCTGGGTGTGCCGATCGTACGGCAGCCTGGAGTCACAGGTGAAGCACTTTTGTTCCCTCTGGAAACACCACCGGTAAAATTAAAAATACAGAATTATAATTACTTATTGTTGATCTAAATTAAAAACAAGCTGTACTTACTACATTTGTCTTTGAGAGAGGCTAAAAATAAAGAGCAGAGGAAATAACAAGACATCAACTTTTCCATCAGGAGTTGCCCAAACACAACAACAAATTAAATTAAAAAATGACCTACACATTTTATACTTTGGGAGCCAAAATGTACATTTGTATTAAACTGATTTCCTCTCATGTAAGAGGTAGAAGTTAATTTAAATTCTGTAAGTAATTAGGATCCTTTTTTTGAGTTAGAATTAATTCCTTTACTCCAAAAGGAATATTTAGCAAGAAATTAATGAAACAGCTGGCCACTAAGTTATCTGCAACTAATCATCCTTTTTCCTCTCAGATTTTTCAGACAGCTTTTGCTAAAAAAAGCTTCCATAACCAAAACTTTTATATTATGCATAAAAGATTTCAATAAACGCACAACAAAGAAACCCACTCTCTTATCTTTTCTAATTCACTAATAAGACCTTTCAGTCGCATAGAGGAACTGGTTTTGCTTACCATGGAGTTTTGAAAGTTACCACAGCAAACACTGGCCTTGAGCTGGCTTAATTTAACATATCCACTTGCAGCTGTCCTTAAAACTCCTAAAGGGCTTTACAAAGATTTCCAAAGCACTGTCAGGAGCCTGTAGTTATTTCTGGCTAATCTTTGCAGACTCTGAAGGAGTATTTTTTGCAAAGTTTCCAGGAGACGGGGCTGTTCATTACAATCTTCGGTGCTGGAAACTGCAAAAGGTATGACAGCAGAGATGCTCCCCTGGTGGATACAGAGTGCATATAGTCTGATCGCAGGTCCTCCCCATGACTTCCAAGGCCCAGCACCATCTGACCAGGGCCTCCTCTTTATCTTTACATCTACCTAGCTTCCCTTCCCTCGCTGGGCTCTAATTACACTTGCTTCTTTTTTTTTTTTTTTTGCCCTAGATAAAGTGCTGTGGCATTATCATAGCTCACAGCAATCTCAAACTCCTGGGTTCAAGGCATCCTTTTGCCTCAAGTCTCCCCCAGAAGCTGGAACTCCAGGCATGTGCCACCAGGCCTGGCTAGTTTTTTCTATTTTTAGTAGAGATGGGGGTTTCCCTCTTGTTCAGGCTGGTTTTGAACTCCTGAGCTCCAGGGATCCTCTGGCTTTGGCCTCCCAAAGTGCTGGGATTACAGATGTGAGCCCCCATACCTGGCCTACACTTGCTTCCTGCTCTTTTTTGAGCACACCAAGAGCCTTTCTGCCTTTGAGTCTTGGTGTAAACTGTTTGTCCTCCCAAGTATTCTTTTTTTTGGCCAGGGCTGGATTTGAACTCACCACCTCCAGCATATGGGGCTTGCGCCCTACTCCTTTAAGCCACAGGTGCCACCCCCTCCCAAGTATTCTTATCTCTTGTTCCCTCCCTCCTTCCAGTCTCTGTTTAAATGTTTTCATCTTTTTCTTTCTTTTTTTTTTTTTAGGGATGGGGGGGTTTCACTCCTTTTTTTTTTTTTTTTTTCTGAGTCAGTCTCACTATGTCACCCTGAGGAGAATACCGTGGCATTACAGCTCACAGCAACCTCTAACTCTTGGGCTCAAGCGATTCTCTTGCCTCAGCCTCTGGAGTGGCTGGGATTACAATGCCTGGCTATTTTGTTGTTGTTGTTGCAGTTGTTGTTCAGCTGGCCTGAGCAGGGGGAACCCCCCTGCCTGGGTGTGTGTGGCTGTCGCCCTACCCACAGAGCTACTAGCACAGCCCAGGGGTCTCACTCTTGCTCAGGCTGGTCTCAAACTCCTGAGCTCAAGTGATCCTCCCACCTTGGTCTCCCAGAGTGCTAGGATTTTACAGCCGTGAGCTACCGCACCCGGTACTTTTTTTTTTTTTTTTAAGAAAAAGGAAAGGGAAATTTATTACTTTGCCTTCATCTTAGAGGAATGTTCTCTGATGACACTATCTAAAAGGCCACCATCTCTCTTCACAGCCTTCTGCCATGCTCTGTCCTGTGACCTGCTTTATATATTTCCTAAGCCTTATCACTACTTGAGACTATATTATAAGGTTGTTGGTTTATCGTCTGTCTCCATAATTGCAAGTGAAGCTGACTGAGGACAGACGTGGTTTCATTTATTGCTGTATCTCCATTACCTAGAATAGCCCCTGACACAGAGTAGGTGCTCAGTAGAATTTGTGGAATGAATGCATGATGATTTTAATGATTATTTTAGCTAGAGTCTGTCAGAGTGACCTAAACCTTCAAGAGATCTGTGTAATCAGTGCATTTTAGAATCGCTGGCCACTGAAAACCTGCTTTTTAAAGAAAACCAAAATGTCCTTTGAAAATTAAGTCATGATAGGTGCTAGGTCTGTTCTACATAGGGGTAGGCTAGCCCCAGAACGGCCTTAAATGAGCTGCAGAAGCCTTGTGCTTCCATCAAAAGATATCAAGTCTTCAAAGAATTTCCAATCATATTTTGGAAATTATTGGGGAAAATTCTAAACTTTTAGGGGTCATGGGCCACTTTTCCGTAAATGTTTAGGAGCATAGCCTTTGATGGGGCTGGCTCCAGAGGATGCTTCCTTGTGGCCAGCAGATGTGGGAGTTTGAACTTGGATAACACGTGGGTCAATGTTAACTGAAGAAGTATCTGAAGAAAGTGTTTTCCTTGGTAGATCTGTCTTAGATAAGGGATAGGGGGAAAAAATCACCTTCCATGCTGCCCAAATGTTTATCTAGACTGGTGATTGTAGCCCCATCTGTAATAATTAGTCAACCTGAAATATTTTGAGGTAGTTTCCCATTTCTAAGTTTTCTAAGATTTCTGTCATTCCATAGACAAAAGAAGCCACTACAGGCTTCTCAACAGGGACATTGAATTTACTTCTTTTTCGGTGGTGTAACTTGGAGACATAAGAATACCAATTTGTGATTATTGGCAGAGTATTTGGATCATGACACCAGTAAGCAAATATCAGTGGCTGGAGAACAGGATGGGTGATATGGGAACATTTCTAATATTACCGTTGAGAACCTCTGCTTTGTCCAAAGGCCCTGGACTCAGTAAGGTCATTTAAAAGGCCATCCATCCCACATGGCCTACAGTGGAGAATTTCCACCATGTAATTTCCTTGCACATGTAGAGGATTTGCTCTCTTGCACAAGTACTTCCCCAACTTAGAATAATGCTCAGCACCCATGTATTGTCTGCACATATTTAATCATCAGCTTTTACTAGAAACTAATTAGAATACAAAGCATTTATCAGAGATCTAAACAAGTTGCCTTAAATGAACAATACATGGAAAAGCCTGGGCTGCTCACGTTAGGCTTATAGCCAACTTCCTTCCTGCACATCCTCCCATTTAAGGGGTGGATACGGTTGTCTTGGGGTTTTCTGTAGGTTTAATACTCAGATGACCTTGGATGCTTGTTCTGCTGCCAGTACATGGGGAGAGAAAAAACTCAAACAGCCACTGGTCCTTTTATAAAACTGCTCTTTAAGGGAAAGAGGCACAAAACCATATTCACATTGGGAATTTATGGTTTTTAGACAATACAGCCTCCAAGTGATATGAGGTTGGCATAATCACTTCACAGTTTTATGCCCCCTCGTCTGCTTCAGGCAGACGCTTCAGGACTCATGTTCAGCAGAATGGCCTTGAAGGGGATCTTCCGTCTTCACTGGACTGTAATTCTGTTTGCTCTATGGGAGTGGCCAATACAGCTAAGTAGACTTTATAGCAATTCCCTTCAAAGACTGAAACAGAAAGAGTTGTCTAATTCTGAGGGTATCAAGAAATGGAAATTAAGCAGATCTGCCCTATTTTTTGATCAGCTGCAATTTCCTGGACTTTGAATTATGTTACAGATGGCCCTGCAGTTGGTTCTGCATCTTCAGATTCAACCAGGTTATGTGCAAATACCATGCCATTTTGGATCAGGGATTTGGGAATTCATGGATTTGGGTAGAGAGAGGAGGGTCCTGTGACCAGTCCCCATCAGATACCCAGGGACAGCTGCTCTTATGTCTCCATTGTTTTGTCTTCTTTAATGTTGTCTGAGTAACACCAGAGGTACTTGGAAAAAAATCTACATCATTGATTAAATATTGTTCCAGCAAGTAAACACTGAGCCAACCCACCTCCAGGTAACTGAGGATGCAATATTTCTGGGGTCCGTTCAGCCCGCAGGTGGAAGAAGCTGTGAGCTGCGTGTTGCGGCCCACGAGGAGATCGCCCGTGGAAGGATGACAGGCGCCCCGGCTGCAGTCATCCTGCGCTCTGGAGAAACCGAGCCACCCTGGAACACAACAGAAACAGCTACATAGAGGCAGTCTAAGGCTGGCTCAAGGCGGGAAGGAAGAACTGGTTAAACTGGAAGGTTAATAGAAGGTTTATTATGGACACTGGTTCTGTTGATCATTAAGACCCTGGCTGTGGAAGTTGTTGGTGCCTCAGCCTGATGGAAATCTCCTAGCCTGGGAGTTACACCCTCTGTGTCCCTTGCCCCCCACCTGGTGGATATAGATTCAAACAGCTGGCACCATGGCCTCAAACTGGGATCAACACCGTGGTGAGATTCATGCTCAGAATCTCTGCTTGGCCTCCAGTTGAAACCTGACTCTGGCTGGACCCACATCCCCTTTCCTCCTCTCTCACTCTCTTACTCTGAGAGCACTTCCTTAAAAAAGCACTCACACACAAGTCCCTGTCTCAGGCTCCGTTTTGAGGAGCCGTGATCCAAGACAACCTGTTTGCATGTCATTTTAGGGCAAATAACAGAAACCAATGCCGAGGGATAAGGAAGGAGAATCCTAATTCTCTGTGTTACACCACTTTTGACCTGTGCAAAATAAATTAGAGAATTTAAGAAGTCTTTGAGAAATAACTTTCTGTTAAAATATGTAAATTCAGTTGCACTCTTTTATAACCTGAATTGTTGGGTTCAGATACCCCTTCTGCCATGATACCTGCTATACAACACATCTGTCATCAAAGGATTTGGTCGCAGTGTTATAAGACTATTGCAGGGGACGATACTATCGGAATTGGCACCTCAGTTCTCCACTTTACTTTTCACATGTAGCCTCTGAGATAATTTCCTTAAATCTCTGTTTAAAAACCATTTCAAAACTTCTATTCATTTTAAATGTTAACGTTTGGAGAAGGGATAGGTTGCTTGGAAAAATTAGAGGTATGTTATAAGTGCATTAAAATATCATCTTACAAACTATTGCTAAATAGTAGAAGTAATATTAGCAAATAATATGAAACACAATAAATCCTAGGTAGGAGATAGAAAAGGGGTGGAAAAGAACTTACATGACTTAGAAGCCAGCTGCCATTGATTGGAAAAAATTATAACCATAGGCTATCCATTTTATTACTTCCTCTTTTTTAAAAATTTCATATAGTGTCAAAAAAGAATCAGAAGATCTAAGCAGAGGGTCTGGGAAGGTTATAAATCAGTTATAAATTTTCAGGCAAATGAGTCTCTTATTGGACACAGAGGAAAAAAATACCACTAATTGATACCACATCACCTAGAAGAATCTGAACCATATTCCCACCACTGTGTATTTTCAAAGATGTCTTGGACTCCAAGGAAAGATTTACACTGAATTGGGAAAATATGGCTTCACTCAAGTCTAAAATAAAACCAGGGTTTGATTACTGAGTAACTGAGAACGCAGAGGTTAGTAAACACCTAGTACAGTTAGGCTGGATAAATGGACATTTATATATTTATTTAACATTGGCCAAAGATGTATCAGACTTTTAAGTTAAGTAGGTGATGTAAAGTCCAAACTTTGCTTGCTGGGTGTCATTGGATATAATAGCTCTCTGAGTCTCAGGCTTTTCAAACTATAGATTTTCACTAAAGATAAATGTTTCCAAAATGTTTTGAACTAAAATTGAGATCAGTGAGATTCTCCATCAAAAAAAGATACTGAGAATAATAAATTTGGGAGATACAGCAAATAATAAATTTGGGAGATATATCCCTGTCTTGGATATTTACAACAGACAACAGCATATTAAAGTGCCTGAGAAAAGCTTTTGTGAAAAAAAGTAAAATGAATAAAATCTCTTTAAAATTGTTTAATCCAGTATTTTCCAAATTTATTTTACCATGCAAGGCATTTTGTTTCAGATTTAATCAGATTAACATTTTGTGCAACACTAGGGACACATTTTGGGAAATGCTGACCTCAGTTTTGTCTTCCAGTCTTAAAAAAAATCTATGATTCTGGAAGTGAGGGGGTTACCACGTCTTACTTAAGGATTGGTTTTAAAGTTAAATCTTGGCCAGTAATCCTAGCATTTTTGAGAGGTTGAGATGGGAGGATCTCTTGAGCTCAGAAGTTTGAGGCTAGCCTAAGCAAGAGCAAAAGCAAGACCCTGTCTCTATAAAAAAATTAAAAAACCTAGCCCAATGTGGTAATGTGTGCTCGTAGCCCTAGCTACTTGGGAGGCTAAGGCAGGAAGACTGCTTGAGTCCAGAAGTTTAGATGAGCTATGATGATGCTATTGTACTCTAGCCTGGGTGACAGAGAAAGATCTTTTCTCAAAAAAAAAAAAAGAAAGATAAATCTCAGGAATTAATTTAGACTGTAAATCATATATAATCAAATTACTATGGAAAATTTTATAAACTTCTTCTATAGTACAGGATATGTGGTTTTATACATGCAAATCCTAACCATAATCTTCAACATAAAGTTGGAGAACCATCAAATTAAGGGAAGGAGAAAAAGGAAAGTTTACACGTAAAGGGGCAGCAATCAGATCATTCTGAGTTAAGATAACTGTTAAATGTCTACATGTTTGGGGGATGAATAGGGTAACCCTAATGATTAATATTTCTTGCCTGCAGGGTTTTTTCCATTATGTTAGATATTACAGTTTGGTAAATAATAATATATTATTAGGAATATATTATTAATTACTGGGAATTCATCATTAGGAAGACTGAATAAAACAAAGTGCAATCTTACTGGGGGTAAGATCTAAAGTTAACACATATATATAAAGTTTAATGCACATATGATGAAAGTCAACTATAATATTTTGTGGGTAGCTATTTATAGAAAGTTATATTTCTTTTTTAAAAAAGTATGTTTGAACAAGACTGTACAGTTTCATTGTTAACTCAAAGGGTTAGATATCTCTTTGATTCTGGGGGCCAGTTTTGTGAAACTAAAATATTCTCTGGATATAAGAGCCCAGGACCTATAATAGCTAAAACACTTTGAAAAAGAAGAATAAAGGGAAAGAAACAGCCCTTCCCAATATGGAGGCTTACGGTACAACACAAGAGAGTGTGGTATTGGTGGAAGACAGGGCACCCAGAAATAGACCCACACAAAAATACCCAACTGAATTTTGAGGTGCAAAATCAGTTCACTGGAGGTTTTTCACTAAATGGTGCTGGAGCAATTGAACATCATAAGCACACACACAAAAAGAAGCACTGCAACCAAAACCTCACACTGCAAAATAATAAATATTAACTCGAAATGAATCATGGACTTAAGGGTAAAACCTAAGACTATAAAGTTATCAAATTTCTATAAAATATGGGAGAAAATCATTGGAACTTAGGAGTAGGTGAAGAATTTTTAGAATTGACAATGAAAGCAATGAGATATCACTACACACCTATCAGAATGGCTCAGATTAAAAAAAAAAACAGCAATAACACCAGATGCTAGAGAGGATGTGGAAAAAACTGGACCCATCATACATTGCTGGTGGGAATGCAAGATGGTATAGGCATCCCGGGGGAAGAGTATGGTAGTTTCTTATAAGACCAAGCTTGTGTGATCATGTAATCCACCAATTACGCTCTTGGGTATTTATCCCAGAGAAATTACAACTTAGGTTCACACAAAAACCTGCACACAGACACCTTCCATACCATGGGATAGTACTTAGCAATAAAAAGAAGCAAATCTATGATATAAGCAACTACTTGGATGGATCCCAAAAGAATATGCCAAGTGAAAAAAAGGTTATATACTGCTGAAGTCCCTTTCTGTCATGTTCCCGAATAACAAAACTATAGAGATGGAGGACAGGTTAGTAGTTGTTAGGAGTTAAGAAGGCAGATAAAGGGGAGTATTAGGGATCTTTGAGGTGATGAAACTGTTCTGTATCTTGACTGTGGTGATGGTCACACAAGTCTATCAGGGGATACACACTCATTTGAGTGCACACATAACTGGTTGGATATGACGGAGATCAGTGGACTATATATATGTACCAATATCAATTTCCTTATGATATTGTACAAGAATTATGCAAGACGTTATCACTGGGAGAAACTAGGTGAAGGGGGTATCTCTCTCTGTATTATTTGATACAGTTGAAAGTGAACTTACAATTGTCTCAAAATAAAAAGTAAAACAGACAATTTTCTCTCTCCTGCCCCATAATCACCCCATTAACCTCTGGGTGATGGAGCATGTAAACCCAAGCCCTTACTCAGTAGACAAATGGGCCTATACTATAAAAATAATTATCATACTATGAAATAAGCTTGGTTTGTCCTTAGTTTTCTTAATCTTAAAAATATAATTGTTTTCATAGACTTGTTTTACATGTAATGAATTTCTTTTCCTTCAACTTGACCTCCAAAATAGCCTATATAGCTGTTGAAAAGTCAAGTTCTTTCTCTTATATACACATTATTCACATGAACTAGTCTGTTCATCTGGTCATTTTGTGATTATTATGAGACATGAAACATACATAGATCATAAAGTCTGCAGATGAGCGTATTATACATAATGTCTTTACTCCCACAATCACTAAATGGTAGTTTGAACAGGAAATTTTTTTTTTTTTTTTGAGACAGAGCCTCAAGCTGTCCCCCTGGGTAGAGTGCCGTGGCATTACAGCTCACAGTAAACTTCAACTCTTGGGCTCAAGCGAGTCTCTTGCCTCCGCCTCTCAAGTAGCTGGGACCACAGGCGCCTGCCACAACGCCCGGCAATTTTTTGGTTGCAGCCGTCATTGTTGTTTAGCGGGTTCGGGCTGGGGATTTGAACCCGCCACCTTAGGTGTACGTGGCTGGCGCCTTAGCCGGTTGAGCTATAGGCGCCGAGCTGAACAGGAAATTTTTTATCTTCAACTTCGTTGTAAAGATTATTATTTTATGTCAAAGGTATAACATTTCATTGTTTGAGATAGATGTGTGAAGAAAGTTAACTCTCTCTAATGCTTTTGTTGTGGTATAACCAATGATCCTGGATTTTTTTTTTTTTTAATTCTCCTAGCAATCCCAAACTACATCTCCTTTTATTTTCTGGAATTGGCACCTAGGATAAGTAACTATTCAGAAGTTTGGATTCAGAAGGTTTTTTTGGTTTGTTTTTGGTTTTAACCAATAAACAAGGTCAGGTACAATATTTCTGCTGATGCTATATGTGGATTATGTAAGACTTCCCTTCCAGGGGTTTATTCTTTTAGACAAGTTCCATCCTGAATTCTTTTATTGGAATTATTGCCTAAGAGATTACACATGTTTTTATAATCTGACTTGGCCAAACTTGTTTTGATCTGATGTATACTTTTCAGAAAAAAATATCCCAGCACTTAGGGAAATTGAACTATTATTCTTGTAATATTATAGGTATGAACTTATATTCTAAAATATTTGGCAAAAACTGGCTAAGTTCAAGTTTTATGCCTGAACATAGACTCAGCAATATCCTTCCTGGGCTGAAGCTTTCAAATGCCAAGTCACATTAGCAATAGGTTGGAATGATTCAGAGAATAAAGATGTTTATATCTTTCGACAATCAACCTCATTTTTGCTTCTCAAAAATGACATACAAACTGAAGATAAAATATTAAAAGTGAATTTAGGAGATCTAGTCATTTAAAGTAGTGACAGAAAGATTATGTGATGTTTTGTTGAAATAACTATTATATAGTTTCTCCATTTAGTAATTTTGAATATTGTTATAATTTTCTTAACCACATGAGATGTTTTCACATATGAGGGTTCATGTCAGAGCTTTGAGGATGTGAGCACACACAAACATTTTTGTGCTTACACATATTTGGTTATTATGAGTGAGAACAAGTGTGAAGGATGCACATTAGATAACGTTTACTCCCTGCACTAACCTGCGGGCCAATGCATGTGTTATGATTCTTCCTACCTATCTTCCTCAGTCAGAATGCAAAACAAAGTGTTTAAATAGGCTCCAGTATTTACATAAATGACTATGTTCAGGCTGGGTACAGTGGCTCACTGCTGTACTCCTAACATTCTGGGAGGCTGATGGGGGTGGGGAGGCAGAATTCCTTGAATTTAGGAGTTCAAGACTAGCCTGAGCAAAAGTGAGATCCCATCTCTACTAAAAACAGAAAAATTAGCCAGGCGTTATGGTGGGTGCCTGTAGCTACTGGGGCACCAGTACAACTGAGGCAGGAGGATCACTTAAACCTAGGAGTTTGAGGTTGCTTGAACTAGGCTGACACCACAGGCACGCTAGCCTGGGACAACAGTTAGACTGTATTTTTTTTGAGATAGAGCCTCAAGCTGTCCTCCTGGGTAGAGTGCTATGGCATCATAGCTCACAGCAACCTTCAACTCCTGGGCTCAAGCGAGTCTCCTGCCTCAGCCTCCCAAGTAGCTGGGACCACAGGCACCTGCCACAACACCTGGCTATTTTTTTGGTTGCAGCCATCATTATTGTTTGGCGGGCCCAGGCTGGATTCAAACCCGCCACCTTAGGTGTACGTGGCTGGTGCCTTAGCCACTTGAGCCACAGGCGCAAGCCAGACTTTGTCTTAAACAAACAAACAAACAAACAAATGAAACCCATATCCAAACTACCAGTGGAAAAGTACCCAAGCTGATGATGTGTGGTTAGATAACCTGGTTGGCAATTTGACCATAGGTAACCCTAGAGATCTGGTTTAGGTCAGGACAAGCTTAGGTTTAGAAATCCAGGGGTGATCTCAGAGAAGTATTTCCTACCTAAGCTAATTTAGATTATAAGATTTTCCCTCCAGAGAGAGGGGTCCACTATTGAGGAGGAATCTTAAGGGCTTGGCACTTTTACAAGGAGTGAGTATGGTGTTCTACTGAGAGGCTGGGGAGAAGGTGGATGATCCCTTTTGACTTTGAATCCTGGTTTAGTTAAAATAATATCCGAGGCAGATGTAGCTTAAAACAACTCTTTTATGACCATCTGAGGCCCTTTTAAGCCTCACAGTCCTAGGATGTGGACTTATATACTGAGGGCCCAAGATGGACCACAGGTCTATGTTCCCACTGGTCTGGGGCTCGCCTCTCCAAGGCAGGGGACTTTCAACAGAGAACAGATGAGCACTTACCATCTGGAGCTGTTATTGCCTCCTTTATTAGCAGATCTAACTAGAAAATCACCTCAGGTTTGAGAAATTGCAAAATTAAAAGATGAGATTCTGAAAGTTTGCTGCTACGAAAAAATTCAATTTAGTTAGCACTCAGTAACCAAGTCAGGGCTGTTATAGATACAGAAAAGTCAGATCAAAGAGAGTAATTGTTGGAAACATCTTCCCTATGATTAATACAAATAATTGTCAGCTTATTAAAGACCGCAGAAGCATGAAGAATTCGGTCTTTCCCCTTAGAGTTACTGCCTTACTTAGAAGAGGGAGTTTTGCCTATTAACTTCTCATAAGACCTCATCACTGAGATAAGTATTACATTCAAAGCAGAGCTATCTTTAATTAAATGCATTATATTTGTGATTTAAGAATCTGAAACTATTCTCTCCATTCTTGGGTACCTGACTAGACTTAACTGTCGATGATAACATTCCATAAAAGAGTGATAGAAATAGCTGTGTGTGGATGCTAAACACATTTGAACGGGATTTTTCTGTTGCTTGGCATAATTACACGTGAAATCGCTATGCAAGTGCATAGCAATATGGAAGAAATAGATGTGTTTAAAAACTCTTCCTACTGACTATTTTGGGACAATTCCATGTAAACATAAAATGGATTTTGACAACTAATACTTACCAAGGTGTAAAAAAAGGGTCAGTTGAAATTCCATTCTTTTGTCAGGCAATGATTAAATTCAATTCTGCTGGATTCTAAAAAGGTTAAAGTCAGTCACTGAGTCAATAATTGCCATCATCAAATATTATTTAAAAGCCTTCAAATTTGTCTAATGGGGTTTAAACACTTCACAGGTACAAAATCCCCACAATGCCCAGTTTTATGCAACTAAGAGTGCATAAAATGTTAACAAATATTTGCATACTATTGATGCTTGTCATTGTTTGAAATGTCAGAATTCGATAGTTTGTGGGAAGATGAAAAAAGTTTTCCTTTGCCTGTTTTAATTTTAACTTTTTTTTACCCATTCTTACTTAGAAACTTTTTTTCTAATAAATTGCAATTAATACATACTCATTATAGAAAAAGTGGAAAACTCACACAGGTGAAATAAAGGAAAATATCACCTCTAGTACCACCATCCAGAGAAGAGCAATTAATACCTTGCTGTATATTCTTCCATATTTTCTTTCCTTGCCTATAAATAATCTTAAAAAATAATGACACACTGTTTGCTTATTTGAATGTATCCCAGTTATCTTTCTGTACCAACAAGTGTATTTTTAATCAGTGATTTCAACCTAATGAGGGCATGAGGGTCACCCGGGGCTCCTACAGAGCACCCCACACTCTCCCCTTTGCAGATTTGGCCATGCCCTTGAGAGAGAGGCCTCCCTCCATCCCACAGCCACGAAGCTGATGGAGAAGAGAGAGTGAGTCTACGAGGTATTACCTTGTAGGGTAGGGAGGGAAGAAGGCAAACTTCTTTCTTACACCAGTGCCTCCCTACACCAGTACTTTTAATTACTACACGGTAGTCCCCTGATTGCAGAATCCAGAATTTATGTAATGAATTCCCTATTGGTTGATATAACTTTGTTTCTAATATTTTGTTATAAATATTTCTGCTAAACCTTTGTTCATATCCTTCATTATTCCGTAGGATATATGAGATGGAATGGAAATAAGGGGCCTAACAGTGTGTTTGTGTGTGTGTGTGTGTGTGTGAGCATACTTGTGCATACAAAGAGTATATATAATATACATACATGTGCATATATGCAGGGGTGCAAATACACATGGGTGCATATATAAAGATTTTGATGTCACTTTCAAACTGCCATGCAGAAAGATGGTCCCAATTTATACTCTCATGACGGTCCATGGGAACAACAGTTGACATGAGTCCTTGTCAACATTATTATGAATTTTTAAAGCTTTTCAGTTTAAAAATCAAAAAATAATGCATCATTATTTTAATTTTTATTTGGATAGGAATTTAAAAATGTTTTTTCCTGTGCTTTTTTGTGAGAATTTTTTTTTTTTTTTTGAGACAGAGCCTCAAGTTATCCCCCTGGGTAGAGTGCCATGGCATCACGCTCACAGCAACCTCCAACTCCTGGGCTCAAGCGAGTCTCCTGCCTCAGCCTCCCAAGTAGCTGGGACTACAGGCGCCCTCCACAACGCCTGGCCATTT
>CAUYTI010110961.1:0-58004 GCA_963575145.1 Galago senegalensis
GCGCCTGTGGTCCCAGCTACTTGGGAGGCGGAGGCAAGAGACTCGCTTGAGCCCAGGAGTTGGAGGTTGCTGTGAGCTGTGATGCCATGGCACTCTACCCAGGGGGACAGCTTGAGGCTCTGTCTCAAAAAAAAAAAAAATTTTTTCTTTTTCTTTTCTTCTCTCTCCCTCTATTTTTTTTTTTAGTTTTTGGGTGGGGTTGGGTTTGAACCCACCACCCCCAGTACATGGGGCTAGCACCCTACTCCTTGAGCCACAGATGCCACCCCATTAATTTTCTTAAACACTTCTTCTCTGATCATCCTTACGTTAAGACTTCCCCTTGGCTTCCCAAAGAAAGCAAAAAGTTTATATTACCCCCCTTCCCAGAACTCCTTCAAAAGGAAACTACACCTCATGGTGCCTGAGCATGAGTGTGGCCAACATTCAAATCACACAGTCCCTCTCACTGTCTGTCCCAGCTTGGATCATCCATTGACTAGCCAGTCATGAATAATTTGTAAGCCTGGCTCAAAAAGTTAGGTTCAGCCAATATGATATTTTCTTGAATTTGGAATTGTGAACCTGAAGCAACAGGAAGTAAGTTAGCTGGACAGCCAGCATGAAGTCTGGGTGAGTAAGAGTTACTATCAGGCAGA
This sequence comes from Galago senegalensis, assembly GCA_963575145.1. NCBI lineage: Eukaryota > Metazoa > Chordata > Mammalia > Primates > Galagidae > Galago > Galago senegalensis. The sequence goes on from CAUYTI010110961.1 coordinate 639, forward strand.
AACCAGTAAACAGAGCTGGTGAACAGAAAAGGGAAATCAGAGCAGGTACACGGGGGAAAGACAGCAATTCCCTGCTAACCATTACAGAGAAAGGATCTCAGGTCCCAGTTCCAAACAGTCTAAAGTCTGGCTTTACTTTGGTTCCTTGGATCCCTGAGACTTAATGTATTCTTCTGTGGTAGACTTTGTTATTTTCCTAACCATACTCCCTTCTCCTTTTTACCCTGAATAACAACCTGATTTTGTTTGAGGGACAATATACTAATTAAGTAATGAATTAAGTACATTTGCCTCCCCAAGCATCCTTGTAGAAGGGATGGTCATGTGGCCTAATCTGGCCAATGAGATATAAGTGGTAGACTATTGCTGGCATCTTTTGGAAAAAAATTTCCCGAATTAAAAAAAAGGGGAGGGCTCAGCATGTGTAGCACAGTGGTAACCATACACTGTGGCTGACGGATTTGAATCGGTCTGGGCCAGCTAAGCAACAATGACAGCTACAACAAAAAATAGCCAGGCATTATGGAGGGCACCTGCAGCCCCAGGTACTTGGGAAGCTAAGGCAAGAGAATCGCATAAACCCAAGAGTTTGAGGTTGCTATGAGCTCAGATGCCATGGCACTCTACTAAGGGCAACATAATGAGACTCTGTCTCAAAAAAAGAAAGAAAGAAAGAAAAAATTGAAAAAAGGAAAGAAAAGACTGCACTGATATATATGATATGATATGTACCTTTTGCCCTTACTTTCTCCTTGGAGTTCAGATATGATACTTGAGATACAGAAAATATCTTGTGGCCATGGGGACAAGAACTACACACTGATCATGGCCAATCTGGTAGCTAAAAAGAGCCTAAATATCTTATGATTTCTCTAAGTAGCTTAAGAAAATCCCTGACCTGCATACCTCTAGATTCTCAACATTTGAGAAATATAAGATCCTTGTTGGACCAAGCACTTACACTTGGATTTCTGCATGCAGTCCTAACTAATAACCTCTACTGAGCAAGTGTAAGTAGGTCTCTGTTCCTTACAACCAAAATTGCCACAACTGAAAAAAGAATCAGGCACAACTCCCTCCACCTATCCGCCCACTCACTTAAAAACTATATGCATCCAGACAATCCATTCCCTCCTGGAGGAAGGAGGAGCTCCTTCTACCAGTTCCTTAAACACACTAGATCCCATGTCCTTGTTTCATGGATGCTGCTCTATCATCCACCCTCTTTTCTCCCGTACCTTCAACCTCTACCCCTGCTTCTTCCTATTTAAACCTACTCAGTCTTTCCCATTTAAAATGGACCCTGTAGTTAATCCCATCTCTCCTTCTTGTTCTCTTCAAGGTTCTATCAGGAATTATCTTCACACTTGACCCCACTTCATCGCTCCTTAAATAACCTCATCCCATCAAATTAGGAGGAAAAAAACTCTTATTGAGGTCTTCAGGAACATAGAACACTCTACATTCAGTTAAGTCTACTTCATTCTCCCTGTTCACAGAAGATGCAATGTCATCTTCTTGGTGCTGGCTGCAACTGAGTCTGCTCCTCATTCCTCTTCTCTCCTGCACCCTGCATGCCCTGCACCTGGCTCTCTCGTGCCAGTTCTTTGGATCTCAATTCACACATCACTTTCTCCCAGGAGTTTCTCCTAAAACACTATCACATCCTCTGTTCCCAGTTAAACCCTCTGTACCTCAGTTTCCTCAACTCTAGAATGGGGATATTAATAGTACTTGCCCTAGAAAATGTCATGATGGGCTCAACACCCCTAGCTCAATGGTTAGGGCACTGGCCACATACACTGGGGTTGGTGGGTTCAAACCCAGCCTAGGCCTGCTAAACAACAATGACCACTGCAACAACAACAAAAAAATATATGCTGGTCATTGTGGTGAGCGTCTGTAGTCCCAGCTACTTGGGAGACTGTGGCAAGAGAATCTACTTAAGCCCAAGAGTTTGAGGTTGCTATGAGCTGTGACATCACAGCACTCTACCCAGAGCGACATAGTGAGACTCTGTCTAAAAAAAAAAAAAAAAAAGAAAAAGAAAAGAAAATGTCATGACGATTAAATAAGTTCGTGTCTATAAACATAGAAAACCCTTGTTTAGCACATAGCAAGAATGATTGTTTGTTCAAGAAATAAATAATTAACTTGCTGAAATTACTCCTGCCCCACAATTATCACACTGTATTGAAATTGCCCATTTATTTTTCCCTCTAGACCAGTAGTTCTCAACTCTGGCTTTACAGTAGAATCACTTGGGGAGCTTTGAATCTTTCTGATCCCTAGACCACATCCATTCCAATTATATCAGTATCTCTAAGGGTGGTGCTAGGCATAAGCGTTCACACACTCTCCTGCACACACATGTGTGCACACACGTGCAATTTTATTGTGTAACCAAGCAAAAACTACAACTCTAAACCCATTAATTCTAATCTCTGGCTACATGCACCTCAAATTGCCCGAAGAATTTTTTCAAAGTACTGATGCACAAGACCATGCTTGGAATTTCTGGAGTTGGGGCTGACATCTTCCACATTATTCTAATACACAGTAAGGTATAAGAACAATGCTCGAAGCCAGAGATTGTCATAGTTTGTGTATCATAGCTGACAAACTATGGATTACAAGCTACATACAGTGCATCATCCATTTTTGCAAAGGAAATTTTATCAGAACATAACCACACTCACTCAGTTACATATTTCTGTGGCTGTTTGCATACTACTGAGACAGAGTTGGATAGTTGTGATAGAAACCGTATGGACCAGAAGCCTAAAATAGTTGCCTTAGACCCTTATTTCACCATCGTATCCATAACACCAAGCTTGGCTTGGCATATGGTAAGCCCTAGAAAAATATTTGTCAATGTTAATTTCTCTCTCTCTCTTTCTCTCTCCAACCACCCCCCCCCACCCTCTCCCTCATTTTCTCCCCTACAAATGAATTGCTAAGATTCTCTTTGGCTTTGCTTTATGGTTCAATAGATAAATTTAGCAAGTCTTGGGGACAATGATCTTCATGGAATGTTTCTCTAGCTTCAGGAGACTTCATCAAACAGGGCTCCTTTTACTTTTCCTCCAGTAAGTGGCTGCAAGCAAGATTGCCTCTGCTTCTCCAATAAGCAATGGTCCTCTGGGAGATTTGACATTCTTTCTTTAATTACCAGTAACTAAGGCTGCTATTTCCCCTGAGCTCTCCCCCCACCTCCATCACTCACACAGGCAGAGGATAGGATGTTTTCCCTGCTACGGATGTTTCCTGCCCCTACCCTCTAAAAAATAAAAATATAATAATAAAAACAGAAGAGCTTTACTCTTCCCCTTTTTTCTCATACCATCTCATTATCACAAAAAAATGTCTCTGCTCCTTCGGCCCTGGGTAACTTCAAAGAATGAGCCCTTCCTCAGTCTGTGGATAGAAACCAACAGCTAAAAATTTGAAGGTATTTTACCACTTCAGGTCTTTTCAAATCTTGTCAGGAATACAAGACAACAGTGAATTTGGGAAGAGATACAGAGAGCAGCCTTAAGATCACCGGGAAAGCAATCGGTGAGAATCATGAGCTATAATTTTCCAAGGTCTTGTGTTCTCTTGGGAGGTTCAAACGGCACCTTTTGTAGCATGGGTGTGATTTTATTTCTATTAATCTCCCACTGGGAGCTGCTGGGAAGATATCACACCTAGTTTGGGGCAGATGCTTCCATGCTATTGGTCAACAACTGATTCAATTCACTCTGACTCCATAGGAATGCCAGATCTTATGCAGCATGATTCAGTTTCTACAAAATACAACTCATTTCCTACAAACAAGCGATGACTTGCCTTTATTCACAACAGCGCTCTGAAGTATCTAGTGAAATGGAGAAGAATCTCTCGGAACAGGGTGATACGGCCAAAGTTTATAAAATCCAGTTCTTTGTTTCAAGGCCTTATCACTCTAGAATCATAGAATTTGGGGTTCCTCAAGGCCTAGTAAGGGAAAGTCACTTATGACATCTCCTCTTGTATGGTTAATAGTTTTGTGAAATCCAACATGTCTACAAGAGAACTCTTGGTTTTCCCGGTTATTCCCAAACTCATTCCTCTCCATGTAAGTTTATGACTCTAACATCCCCCTGTCTAGTTGCCCTAGCCACAACCTAGGGGTCATCCTTAATTCTTTCTTTGAACCAGGCTCACACACCCAATCTATCAGCAAGCCTGGTCACTTCTACCTCCAAAATCCTGCCCTTTCTCTTCATCTCCAAAGTTACTCCCTTAAGCCAAGCTACTATCTCCATTCATATAGACTCTGCACTGCTACTATTTCACAAATTAGGAAAAAAACCAAACCCTGTTGTTAGTATCTGTTTCTGCTCTTGATCTGTGACAATCTATTTTCCTTTCAGCAGCCAGTTATCTTCTCAAATGTAAGTCCCTTCAGGACACTTTACGGTTTCAAGTCATTTGATGAATTCTCTTTTCACTTAACATACATTACAGCTTCCTTTCCTTGGCCTATAAGCTAGAGTACTTTATATAGAGATCGGAGTTTCTCAGCTTTGGCGTTGGCATGATGGATACTTGGGGCAGGATCATGCTGTACAGTGAGGCCTGGCCTCTGTGTTGCTAAACACTTATCAGCATCCCTGGACTCCTCTAGATGCCAGTAGCACATTCCCAAATGCTGACCCTGCCTCTAATCCAGACTCCAGATTCATCTGAAGCCACCCCCAGCCTCCAACCCCTGTCACTGTCCTGGTCACTGCTCTAACCCCAAGTTTGTTCCCAAATTTACCCTTGCTGCTCCTCTGCCAGGAAGGTCCTTCCTCCAGATCTGTACATACCCAGCTCTTTCCCACCATTCAGGTCTCAGTTCAAATTGTCACTTCCTCAGAAAGGCCTTCCCCAAACATCCTGCCTAAAGCAGCCCACCCACCCCTTTATTCTCTATTTCATTGTCCAGTTTTATTTCCTTTATGTTAGGGTGGAAAGCTCGGTAAGTGTTCTGTGTGGGGCAAAAAAAGAACTTCTCTAGGCCAATTATGACAGTATAAGATTATTTTATCTTAGAGAGGGAGTGAGAGAGTAGAGAGAGTAGAGAAAGAGAGCAGAGAGCTGGGAGATGACCTGGCATCCCAAAGAAAGAAAAGAAGAATGCCAGCAGTTGAGGTCAAGCCATTGCTGAATTTAAGGGGGATCAAAATGGTAACTGCAGTTAGATTCACAAGGTATTGTGAATGTGAATGCTGTGTCCATTTTTCTTTGGATAATGTTGAAGACAGATATTTTTCCAGGTGTTTTCAATACTGGGGCCTGATGTTCATATTCCCAGGGAACATTTCAGGGACAAATTCTAAAAGGCAGGTTTAGTTAATAGGTCTAGTGTAAAGAAAATTTACATTTCTCTTTGGTCTGTTGGGCTCCTCAACAGCTTATGAAGGAAAAAAAAAACAGAAATGAGGGGCAAGGGGCTGCTAGCAAGAGATAGAGAAATAAAGCAGGCACAGAGAGAGATGGATTTACTCCTTACTGAAAAACTCTGAGCTAGTAATTTCCCTATTATTTCATTTTAAAGATTGACCATCCTGACACTTCATAGCACCTTTCAGTACCTGAAACCATCCTCTTAATTTATTTGTTTAGCACTACAACCTTGATGAGCCTTTGTCCATCCTGCAGTCAGGGTGCTGGGGGTACCAGTTCCCCAAACCTAGTTGATCTGGTTCATTTATTCAGCTGAGCTAGAAAGTTCAACTGAGGCACAGCGGTATTGGGAAGCAAAAGCAGTGGAAACTGAAAATAAACCTGCGCGGCACAAGCAGTGCGGATACAAAGCAAAAGTAACCTACACAGGTTTCAGGGTAACAGAGAGAGATTTTATTGAGGAAGAACAAAGAGAAAGTTTAGGGCACTTCCAAAGAGAATTGGAAGTGGGTCCTTCTCATGGAGGAGGAAAGGTGAGACAGAGACACAAAGAGGCCTGCCTGGGTATAAATACTCCATCCTTTGAAATTGCCTGAAAGTCTATCATTGGCCTCTGTGCCTCCAGGCAGTATTGCCCTTTTCTATTGGTCATTGATTGTCTCTTTCTATTGGTTCTTGGTTACCTAGGTTACTTCACATCCATATTTTAATGGGCCCTCCAGACTTCCAGGTTCAGCAGGCCAAGTTTTGCTCCCACCTCCTTAAAGCCCTTTTCTTAGAATCCCATCTCACCTACTCTCTGCTTTTTCTCCAGTGCTGGCCAAGGAATTGTATATATTAGGCATAAAAAGTGGTTAAAGGATGACTCAATGAATGGATAAATAAGATTAGTACTCATGGTAGCTAAGACTTTGTTCAGAATTCCTTCTTAGGTCTCAGTACAATTTGGACCCATTTCAAGAGAATGATTATCTATTACAGGGATGTCCAACCTTTTCCTCTGCTGCACATTGGAAGAATAAGAATTGTCTTGAGCCACACTAACACAAACAAAAGCTGATTAAGGCCCATGCATACTTTTTGTTATATCCAATACTACAGATAAGCAAAAAAAAAAAAAAAAATCCTCACCAAATCAACATGTAGCTCATGGTCCACAGGTTGATCTGTTATGAGACGCTATCACTGACTAAAAATACAGACCTTGTGTTCAAATCCCTGTTCTCCATTCATCAGCTATGTGACTTTGGGCAACTTGCTGGCCTCAGTTTTCTCATCTATAAAATGGTAATAACAATTGTATCTTCCTCTTAGAATTATTATAAATTAAGCAGGATCAAAAATATAGAACACTTAAGATCCACTTTGTGCTGGGCTTGGTAAAGTAAAATAACAAAACAAAAAATAAAAATAAAACATGTAGAGTGGTGCTTGACAAAGAATAAGGACTATGGGTTTGTTTGTCATTGTTACGGTTATTGTTCTTTCACTGACAGAGAACTTTTTAGGGGAAAGTCATAACCACTGTAGAGTACAAAATGTTTTGCCTCCTCACCTCTCTACCCCAACAGAGCCAAAGCAATCCCACAGAACTTTTTATCAGGTACTTTTTTTTTTTCTCTAAAGCTATTTACCTCTAGTTAAAATAAATCTGATTTTATCTTGGGCCCATGCAGAGAACTACTTATGTAGCAGTAACCTTTAATAGCTCAGAACAATATAATTGCCACCTCTTAGCATTCTCTTCTCCAGGGTAAATAATTCTGGTGCCGTTAATGCCTACTGCTTTTCCTATTTCCTGATCTTTTACATCCAATGTTTTCAGTTTGGAAATAGATCCAAATGAAGAAGGAGGAGAGCTGCTGTTGTCATAGCAACTGCAAAAGGACAGACAACCCAGTTCAGATGAAATAAGAAAAGTTGAGACTTTTTTTTTTTCGTTTTTCTCTGTCTGATTGAAAACATTTCATTGCTTTGAACATAAGACACGTGACACGTGGCTGGTGCTGTCACTCTTACACATTGCCTCCTGATTCTCCACCTTCACCCTCCTGCGGAAAGGGGAAATTGTCAAAATATGATGAGAGAAGGCGCTTGGTGACACCTCTATTGAAAAGCACGTTTTACCACCACCACTTTTAAGGCTGAGTTTTGTATTCACCCAACATAGCACAGAGCCTTTCTCCCTAGTTTTTCTCTTGGTTTGCATTACACAGTTGGGTACCTGCCTATTCTCCAGCTGAGCTGATAAACTCTTAAAGACCAAGAATGTTTGTTCCTTGTATTTATTTTTTTTAAATCTTCTTTTAATTACTTAACTAAAGCAGCATTCTGCAACAGCTAAAACAATCTATGTACATCCTCTCTTCATGCCACCACTAATTCTATACTACACACATAAATTTCTAATAGGAACACAATAGCATATAAACAGTTTATACCATAACTTGGTAGTCACAAGTGCTTTATTCACAGCAATATGTTGTGGATATTTATGTTCTTGCGTCCCTTCATTTCTGTTATTATTTGCCTACAATATCTTTTTCAACCATTTACTTTCAGAATTTACATATTTTATCTTGGTTTAATCTCTCAGAAATAACATGTAAATTTTTTTTTTTTAAACCAAGCAATCTATTAGAATGTGTAAGTTCATGACCTTAAGCACAAATGAACCTGGGTCCAAACCTGGCTTCTACAATTTAAACAAATAGTTAAATCCCTCTTAAACTTTAGTTTCTCTTCTTTAACATGAGAGTAAAAATAGAAATTACTTTGCAGAGTTTATTGTTGACTTTAAATACAATTACCTACTTAAAGTGCTTAGGACATTGTCTAAAACATAATAACACTCACTACCTGGTAGCTATAGTTGCTGCCTTTCTATAGAGGAGTATACCTCATTCACCTGTAATTTGAAGAATAATACTCAAGTTCATTTCATGTTTTCTATTACGTTTCCTTGATTTTTTTCCTATCTTTTTTTTTAACTTCTGTGAGATTTATGAAGTGTTCTTTGTTCAATTTTTTTCCATTATTTTAGATATATATATGTAAATCTCTTCTAGTGGTTATCCTTAAATTGATATAAACTTAGATTCCATTTTTTCTCCTTACAATAGTAATTAATGTCTATATCCTCCTTCTATATCAGCTGCAGCCATCTCCAAATAACTAATCAATGCATGGCTACAAGATATTTTTTGCAAAATAATTCTAAAGTTAATAAACTTAATAAAGACTCTCAGCATGTTTTCACTTCTATCTCCACCTCCCTATTCCCACTTCCTTCCTACATTGAAAGAAGCTGAGATTTTTATTCCAAACTGTCCCCCTTTTCATATTATGCATAAAAATTTCTTACCTTTTACTTTATGATTTACTGATTTCTTGTATCATCTTTTTTTATGTTTTTCCTTTTTAAGTCCTAAATTTTATTTGTACACTGATTTATTGTTTTCAATTTGCTGGAGAGCATCCTTAAGTAATAATTTCAGTGAAGGGTTCTAAGTGATTAAATTCCTAAAAACGTGTATATGTGAAAATATCTTTAAATTTTTTATACTTGACTGATAGTTTCACTTAATAGAGAATTTCAGAGACAAAATAATTTCTCTCAATTTTGAACTCTATTTTCTCCTATATCCAGTGCTACTATTGAGAAGTTTGATATATATATAACCTATTTTCTTTCTTGAAACCCTGTTTCTTCCAACTGGAAGTATCAAGAATCAAGAATTTTCTTTATTCTTGAGGTGCTCAAGTGGGTTTTATTTTATTTTTACTAAAACTGCTCAGTATTCTCTGTACATTTGTCTTCAGCTCTAAGAAATTTTCTTCTGTTATTTCTATAATTGTTCTTTCCCTTTTATTATCTATTATCTCCCTTTGGAATAGCTATTAGATAAATGTTTTAACTTGAAAGTCTATCCTTCCTGACTTTTACTCTACTTCTTAAGTTTTATATGTCTTTATACTTTTATCCACATTCTGGGAAAATCTCTCACAGTTTCTAATTCAGTCTTCAGCTACTTGGTCCACTTATTGAATAGGTTTTGTTCTACAATCTTAGAACATTAAACATTAAAATCTTAGATCGTCTGATTTCCTATTTTTCTTAACAGGTTTTCATGGTTCTGATATCCTCTTTAATCTTTCTGAGGAATCAATGCTAGTGTTAATAATTTCTTCTTCCCCTCTTTAATTTCTACTATCTCAGAAGTTAGTTTTTGTGTTTGATGAATTTGGCACTTCTTTTATGATCTTGGTTTTTCTGAAATGTTTGATTTTTAAAATTGTATTTTGTAGCTGAGAGTTTAGAAGGACTTTAAAGTGATTCCACGTGGGGAAAAGATTCCCTATTTAATAAATGGTGCAGGGCTAACTGGCTGGCAACCTGTAGAAGACTGAAACTAGACCCACACCTTTCACCATTAACTAAGACTCTCACTAAATTAAAGATTTAAACTTAAGACATGAAACCATAAAAATACTAGAAGAAAGTGTAGGGAAAACACTTGAAGAAATCAGCCAGGGCAAACATTTTATGAGGAGGACACCCCAGGCAATTGAAGCAACATAAAAATACACTATTGGGACCTGATCAAGCTAGAGAGCTTCTGCACAGCCAAGAACACAGTAAGTAAGGCAAGCAGACAGACAGCCCTCAGAATGGGAGAAGATTTTCACATGTTATGTCTCCGACAAAGGTTTAATAACCAGAATCCATAGAGAACCTAAATGTATTAGCAACAAGAAAACAAGTGATCCCATCTCAGGGTGGGCAAGGGATTTGAAGAGAAATTTCTCTAAAGAAGATTGGAGCACAGCCACAGATATATGAAAAAATGCTCACCATCCTTAATCATCAGAGAAATGCAAATCAAAACTACTTTGAGATATCACCAAACTCCAGTCAGATTACCCATATCACAAAATCCCAAAACCAGAGATGCTGACATGGATGTGGAGAAAAGGGAACACTCCTACGCTGCTGGTGGTGATGTAAACTAATACGTTCCTTTTGGAAAGACATCTGGAGAAAACTTAGAGAACTAAAAATAGACCTGCTGTTTGACCTGCAATTCCTTTATTAGGTATATTCCCAGATGACCAAGAATCACATTACAACAAAGATTTTGTATCAGAATGTTTCTTGCAGGCCAATTCATAATTTCGAGGTCATGGAAGAAGCCCAAGTGCCCATCGATCCATGAATGGATCAACAAACTTTGGTATATGTACACCATGGAATACTATGTAGCCATGAAGAAAGATGGAGACTTTACGTCCTTCATGTTCACATGGACAGAGCTGGAAAATGTTCTTCTTAGCAAAGTATCACAAGGATGGAAGAAAAAGTATCCAATGTACACACCCCTATTATGAAACTAATTTATACCTAAGGTTATACCTTTTATATGAAAGCTATAACCTAATAACAGCCTAAGAATACGGGGAGAGGGGAGGAAAAGGGGAGGGGGAAATGGGTGGACAGAGGGGGATTGGAGGGATCACTTCTGAGGTTTATCTTACAAGGGTACAAGTGAATCTTTCTAAGAGTAGAATGTGAATGTTTTAAAATAATAGCTAAGAAAGTGACATGAAGCCTATGTTAACCAGTTTGATGGAAGTGTTTTGGATTTTATGTGAAATCCCCACACTGTACCCCAGAAGTGCATTAATGTACATAGTTACCATTCAATAAATAAAAGAAAAAAAACAACAAAAGTGAGCAAATGATAGGAATGAATATTTTTCAAAAGAAGAAATACAAATGGCTAAAAAACATGAAAAAATGCTCAATATTAATAATAGAGAAATTCAAGCTAAACTCACAATGAAATCCCATCTTACTCTAGTCTCATCTTACTATAGTCAGAATGGTCATTGTTAAAATGTCAAAATACAATAGATGTTAGTGAAGGTGTGGGAAAAAGGTAAGAATGTAGATTAGTACAACCTCTATGGAAAACAGTATGAATATGTTTCAAAGAACTCATAAAATGAAAGGTCTTTTATTTGATCCCACAGTGGCACTACTAGGTATCTACCAGGAAAATAAATCATTGTATCAAAAAAACACCTGAACTCATGTTTTGCAGCATAATTCACAATTGCTAAGCTATGTAATCAACTTAAATACCTGTCAACTGATGAGTAGATAAAGAAATGTTGAATATGTGTACCATGAAATGCTGCTCAGCCATCAAAAAGAATGAAATAATGTCTTTTGCAGCAACATGGAAGGATCTGGAGAGCATTATCTTAAGTGAAATACTCAGAAACAGAAAGTTAGGCAAATACCAAATGTTCTCACTTATACTATGTATATGTCAGAGCTAAATAATGAGTTCACAGGGACACAGAAAGAGGAATAATAGACACAGATGTCTCAGAAGGGCAGGGGGATAGAAAAGTGGAAGAGGGCAGTGCAATGGGAACTATATACATTCAGGTGTGGGTTAGACAGAAAGCCTAGGCTTCACCACTATGCAATACATCCAGGTAACATATCTATACATGTACCCCACAAATCAATAAGGCAAATACAGTCTAGAGGCAACTGTATTTTTCTTTAAAGAAAAGCAAATGTAGGTGGTAGGAGGGAGCAAGATGGCGACTGAGTAACAGCTTCTTTGCAACCGGGTAGGGTGAGATTGGGGAGAGAAGACTCCAGGCATCTCTGGCTTGTGGGATCTGCCCAGAAACATCCCTTTGGGGATGCAGGGAGACAGTGAGAGACTTCTGAACCCCAGGAGGAGGACAAAAGTGGTGGAGAAGCAGTAAGTGTTTGCATTTGTTTGGTCTGAGGCCATGGCTGCTGCAGCTGTAACTACAACAGCAGCAAGATTGCAGGCCTTCCCTGTGGGTTGCTTTATTTTTTTGGACTTGGGCACTTGGTTGAACTACCTTGGGAGAAGTTGGGCAAGAGTGTGGATGACTATAAGCATTGTCTAGGGCCCTGGACTGAGCTGCTGAGTCAAAACAGAGCTAATATTGTTTGGATGAGGATCCTGGGCAGCCATTGTGGGAGAACTGCCCATGTAGGCTCTGCCCTCAGGGTCACAGAGTGAGGGTTGCCCTGGGAGAACTTGGGCTAGTGATCTAGTGACTGAGCAAAGCCAAAGATTGGGACTGAGATGCTGGGGAAGAGTGGAGCTTTCAGTGTTTGGCAGTAGGAGGGATGCCTTGCAGCCTTGGCCCTCACAGGCCGAGAGTGAGACCAGTTTTGGCACACTGGATAAGCAAGCAGCCACTTCAGGAGTGATCCCAATGACAAGTGTGTTCCTGGGAAAGCATCTGCTTAGCCAAGGTTAACTGTTTAAAAGTGTCTTTAAAGCAGGCTAAGGAGAGATTTAGGCTCCCAACTCTGTGGGGTTTGAGAAATCAGCAGAGGCCTCTAGTGTCCATCTCATAGAGCTGTATCGGCATTATGATTAATATCTCATACCCCAGAAGATCACCTATTGCCCAGACAAAATTCAGCAAGATTATATACAGCTTTTGGTTTTTTTGTTTGTTTTGTTTTTAATTTCAACATTTTCCCTCTTGATTTTTCTTTTTTTTCTTTTCTTTCTTGATTTTTCTACTTTAAACATAATTTTCCATTGTTGCCTTCTTTAATAATAAGAACTAAATTTTTGCTAGTGTGTCTCCTCCTATTATTTGGTTTCCACCCCCCCCCATTTTATCCCTTAAAGTATTCTGTTTGTTTGTTTTGGTTTGATTTATAGTATTTTTGTGTTTCCTCTCTATTTGATGGAGATGGGGTACTGTGTCTACTCAGGTTGGCAAACAGCTGCTGACCTCAAGGGAACCATCCAACCCAGCACCCCCGGAGGTTGGAGGCTTTTAAGGTTGAGTCAAAGTACCCTACTGTACACCTTTATTACTCGTCTCCCTCTTTCTGTGCCTCTCTTCTTTTTGCCAATATTCCTTTTTACTCACCCCCTCTCCTTTCTCTTTTTTCTTTTCTTAAAAATTTTTTTTCCATTCTTGCTCTTTAATCTTCTCATCCTTTTGGTCCTGTACCAAAAGGACTCATTGAAACCTTAGGCCAGAGGCATGGTAACTTAAAGAAAAAGAGGAAGTGAAAGGAAAATTAGGGCAAGGAAACAGATAAAAGATAAAGAATTTAAAAGATAAAGATTTTTAACAGATAAAATCTTCTGAATCTTCATGAGGAAGAATCAGCAGAAAAATCCTGGCAACATGAAAAACCAGTCCAGAGCAACCGCCCTCAGGGGACCATGAGGTAGATACTGTAGAGGATTTTACCTATAAAGAAATATTAGAAATGACAGAGGGGGAATTTAAAATATAGATGATGAAAACACTGAAGGAAATTGCTGATAAAGTGGAAAATAACCAAAAAACAATGAGAGAAATTGCTGAGAAAGTGAAAAATAACCAAAAGGAAATCCAAAAACAGAATCAAATAAGAGATGAACGATATGAAGAATAAAGAAAGGATATAGCAGAGCTGAAGGAATTGAAGCAGTTAATTAGGAAACTTAAAGATGCAATAGAAAGTATCAACAACAGATTAGACCATGCAGAAGAATGAATCTTAGAGGTAGAGGACAAAGCTCTTTAAACTCATATAGTTAAAGAGGCAGAAAAGAAGAGAGAGAAAGCAGAAAAGAAGAAAGAGAACATTCACTGACAGAATTATAGGACTTTTTGAAGCATTCATGAGTTATAGGTATCCCAGAAGGGGAAGAAGAATGCCCCAGAGGAATGGAAGCCATACTAGAGAATATTATAAATGAAAATTTTCCAAATATCACCAAAGATTGTGACACACTCCTTTCAGAGGGATATCAGACCTCAAGTCACCTCAACTCTAACAGAGCTTCTCCTAGACAGATTGTGATGAACCTGTCACCCATCAAGACAAAAAAGATTTTGTGAGCTGCTAGGAGTAAACACCCAATTGACCTACAGGGGCAAATCTATCAGGGCAACTACAGACTTCTCTAATGAAACTTTTCAAGCAAGAAGACAATGGTCACCTACCATAATCTACTTAAACAAAACAATTTCCAGCACAGAATACCATATCCTGCTAAGCTAAGCTTTAAAATTGATGGAGAAATCAATTTTTTTACTGATATGAACATTGAGAAAATTTGCCACAATAACACCAGCTCTACAGGAAATACTTTAACCTGTTCTACACATTGACCATCACAATAGACCACCAGCAAAGTAAGCACCCAGAAATTAAAGGACAGAACCTAGCTTCCACAATGTTGCAAAAGATAAAACTAAGCAATGGACTTTCACAAAATAAGATGAATAGAATGCTACCACACTTATCAATTATCTCAAAAAATGTTAATGGCTTGAATTCCCCACTAAAGAGGCATAGATTGGCTGACTGGATTAAAAAACACAAGCCATACATTTGTTGCCTGCAGGAAATTCACCTACCGTCAAAAGACAAATGAAAACTGAGTTAAAGGTTGGAAGACAATTTTTCAAGCAAATGGAATTCAGAAGAAAAGAGGTGTTGCAATCTTATTTCCAGATACATATGGATTTAAGCAACTAAAGTAAAAAAAAAAACATAAAGGTAGTCACTTTATATTGGTCAAGGGAAAAACATAGCAAGAAGATATTTCAATTCTAAATATTTATTTATTTATTTATTTTTTTGAGACAGAGCCTCAAGCTGTCCCCCCTGGGTAGAGTGCCTTGGCATTACAGCTCACAGCAACCTCCAACTCCTGGGCTCAAGCAAGTCTCTTGCCTCCGCCTCCCAAGTAGCTGGGACCACAGGCGCCTGCCACAACGCCCGGCTATTTTTTTTTTTTTTTGGTTGCAGCCGTCATTGTTGTTTGGCGGGTCTGGGCTGGGGATTCGATCCCGCCACCTTAGGTGTACGTGGCTAGTGCCTTAGCCGGTTGAGCTATAGGCGCCGAGCCTCAATTCTAAATATTTATGCACCCAACTTAAATGCTCCTAGATTCTTAAAATAGATCTTAGTTAGTCTGAGCAATATGATATCCTATAACACCATAATAGCAGGGGACTTTAACACTCCTCTTATAGAGCTGGACAGATCCTCTAAACAGAAATTAAACAAAGATATAAGATACTTAAATGAGTCCCTAGAACAACTATGCTTGATAAACATATCCATCCTAAAGATAAAGAATATACAGTCTTCTCATTGGCCCATAGAACATTCTCCAAAATTGATCATCTCCTAGGACACAAAACAAACCTCAACAGAATCAAAAGAACTGAAATTTTATTTAGTATCTTCTCAAACCACAAGGCATTATGGGTGGAACTTAACTCCAACAAAAACGTTCAACCCCACACAAAGGCATGGAAATTAAACCTTGTGCTGAATGACAGCTAGTTTCAGGAAAAAATAAAAGAAGAAATCACTAACTTCTTTGAGCATAACAACAAGGAAGACACAAGCTACCCAAACCTGTGGGATACAGCAAAAGCAGTCCTGAGAGGAAAATTTATCACTTTATATGCCTATATCTGAAAACCAGAACAAGAGCATATCAACAAACTCACAAGCCATCTTACGGAATTGGAAAAAGAAGAACAATCTAAGTCTAAACCCAGAAGAAGATAAGAAATATCCAAAATTAAATCAGAGATTAATGAAATTGAAAACAAAAGAATCAATAAGAAAATTATTGATGCAAGAAGTTGACCTTTGGAAAAATAAATAAAATAGATAAACCTTTGGCCAGAAATAGAAAAGTAAAATCTCTAGTAACCTGAATCAGAGATAATATAGGGGAAATAACAACAGATGCCACAGAGATACAAGAGATTACCTTTGAATACTACAAGAAACTCCATGCCCAGAAATTTGACAGTATGAAGGAAATGGATCAGTATTTGGAATCACATCCTCTCCCTAGACTTAGCCAGGAAGAAGTAGAGCTCCTAAACAGATCAATTTCAAGCTGAGATCAAAGAAACAATAAAAGATCTCCCAACAAAAAAATGTCCTGGTCCGGATGGCTCCACACCAGAATTCAAACATTCAAAGAAGAGCTGGGGGTGGCATCTGTGGCTTAAAGGAGTAGGGCGCTGGCCCCAAATGCCAGAGGTAGTGAGTTGAAACCCAGCCCTGGCCAAAACTGCAAATGCATAAATAAATAAACAAACAAATATAAATAAATGGTGCTGGGAGAACTGGATATCCACATGTAAAAGACTAAAACTGGACCCACACCTTTCTCCACTCATAAAAATTGATTCAAGATGGATAAAAAACTTAATTTAAGGCATAAAATGTCAAAAATCATCAAAGAAAACATAGGAAAAACACTGGAAGATATCGGCCCCGGGGAAAGACTTTATGAAGAAGACTTCTGTGGGGATCGCAACAACAACAAAACTAAACAAATGGGACTTAATGAAACTGAAAAGCTTCTGTACAGCTAAGGAGACAACAACCAAAGCAAATAGACAACCTACACAATAAGAGAGGTTATTTGCATATTTATCACACAAAAGCTTGATAACTAGGATCTATAGAGAACTCAAGTTATTCCACATGAAAAAATCCAACAATCCTATATGTCAATGGGCAAGAGACATGAATAGAACCTTCTCTAAAGAAGACAGATGAATGGCAAACAAACATATGAAAAAATGCTCATCATCCCTAATTATTAGAGAAATGGAAGTCAAAACCACCCTGAGATACCATCTAACCCCAGCAAGAATGGCTCACATCACAAAATTTCAAAGCTGCAGATGCTGGCATGGATGTGGAGAGAAGGGAACACTTTTACACTGCTGGTACGACTGCAAACTAATACAACCTTTTAGGGAGGAAGTATAGAGAACTCTCAAAGAACTCAAGCTAGACCTCCTGTTTGATCCTGCCATCCCATTACTGGGCATCCACCCAGAAGGAAAAAAGTCCTTTTACCACAAGGACTTGCTAGGACAGTCTACTACTTGCACTAGACTGTTTATTGCAGATCAATTTACCATCACCAAAATGTGGAATCGCCTGAATGCCCCTCAACCCAGGAATGGATTAACAAGCTGTGGTATATTTATACCATGGAATGCCATTCAGTGATTAAAAAAGATGGAGACTTTATATATTTTGTATTAACGTGGATGGAAGTGGAACATATAATTCTTAGGAAAGCATCACAAGAATGGAGAAGCATGAATCCTATGTACTCAATTTTGAATGAGGACAATTAATGACCTAGTATATGGTGGGGGGTGGGGGAAGGGGAGAGCAGAGAGAGAGAAGGAGGGAGGGGGATGAGGGACTTTCCCTAACACATGCAATCAGTGTAACTCTAGTTTCTTGTACCCTCAATGAATCCTCAACAATAAAAAAGCAAAACAAAAAAAGCAAATGCAGCTCTAAGATGAAGGGAAGGATAAATAGTAACTTAATGTACCAAACATTACTCTTGTACTGAAATGATGATCTCATGTGGTACTTCAGAGATTAGAAAGAATATATATTAAAGATATATATGAAGATATATATAAAATCTTTAAATACATCTTTTGTATTATCTTAAACATATTTATTTTAGTATTATATCTCATATGCCTTCTGATTGCCATAGTTATCATTTTTAAGATAATTATACATAAAGACATATTTATAAATAGATGTATAAAATAATAGAGTTAGATATGCTCTTTTAAAGCTTTAACTGTAATAGCTCTTTGAATTCTGCATAAGTAGTGATTACATCTGAGAAATATGCAACATGAGAAAAGCAATGTTTAAGGGTACACAGATTATATAGAAGTAGCGAAAGACTGCAGACAAGAAAGGCAAAATTAGAATTTTGTTTAGTAATCTAGTTATGATTTTTAGGTTTTGCCCACACAAAACCTACTTGTGAGTCTAGTAGCTCTCTTGATGGTCAGGACTAAGTTGATTAAAATGAGGAAGAAAAAATGGATAGGTAACAAAAACCAAAAGAAAAGAAAAATTTATATAGAATATTACAGGATATGGGGGATAAGACTGTAGTGATGATACTCTTAAGTTTTCTGGATCATTCGTTGACATGCTTTCTCTTAAGGTTGAAAAGAAGATACCATTTGCTTGGTATTAAAGAATATAAAAATCAATAAAGCTCAATTTTTTAAAAAACAAAACATGCTATTACATAGAATCATAATTGCATCTCTTTCATTTTATAATTGCAACACCACAGGGAGTTTGGTGTTGCCATCCTGACTTTAGATATAAAGGAACTGAGTGAAGTAAGTCTGTAAAATTTCAAAGTCACATAGAGCAGATAGAGGTGTGATGAGAAATTGTCTTTGTGCTTTTTTTTTTTTTTATTACATAGGATTTGCTTTTCTGTTGAGGGAATATTCTTATTCAGTCCTTTGTTTTCAACTGGAACTTTACCCCTGTATTTCCAGGTAAAGGATCTATAGTGTACATATTAAAATGTGTCTATTCTTGGGTGGCACCTGTGGCTCAGTGAGTAGGGTGCTGGCCCCATATACCTAGGGTGGTGGGTTCAAACCCAGCCTCGGCCAAACCACAACAAAAAAATAGCCGAGCGTTGTGGTGGGCCCCTGTAGTCCTAGCTACTCAGGAGGCTGAGGCAAGAGAATCGCCTAAAGCCCAAGAGCTGGAGGTTGTTATGAGTTGTGATGCCATGGCACTCTACTGAGGGTGACAAAGTGAAACTCTATCTCTATTAAAAAAAAAAAAGTGTCTAAAATTCTAGAAATTTCTCTAGGCCTGATAGCAGTAAAAAAGAATGTTAGAGTCTTTTCTCATTTCCAGGCATACTTGAAACATAAAGAGACTACATAATAATAGGCCTGCCAAAAGTTGAATTATTTTATTTTGCTCGATATAGCAAAAATCACTTTGATTTCCATTGGAAAAAATATGACAAAGACAGTTAATATACACATGATCCTCCCCATTTCTCTGCTCCCCTTGCAGGTAGGGGAGAAGCACAGGCAGAAGGGGTATAAGCCATCTCTACTCCTGGCCATAAAAGCCAAGAGCAAATCTGCTCCTTCTTTTCCTTGGTCATGAAGGAAAGGCACATTGGAGATGGTAGAGTAACCAGAGGAAATCAGACTGGTTATCCCTGACTCACTCTTTGGCATGGAGTTGTTCTGGAGAGCTAGCTACTAGACTCTCAAATAGGTTTTGTGTGAGCAAAAACTAAACTGTTATGCTTAGCTCCTGAGATGCAGGGGTTTGTTTGTTATTGCAATATAATCTATCTTATTTTGACTAATTCAAGGAGTGAATCCACAGCACACAGGGAGAATCTGAAGTATCAAGACTATTGAAGGCTAGGACAAAAATGTAGTCAATTTTGATGCCAGAGAGGGAATAACAATAATCACTCAAAAATTATATTTTTGAAAGAAAAATGTTATTTGATGATAACTTGCCAAGAAGTTTCTGCAGTGGCAAGATCTAATACTTAGAAAAATAGCTTTTAGTCTCAACCCAACCCAATAAAGCATAATTTTTCTTTTATTATTCTAGCAGGCAAATAAATCACACCCTTACCTTCTAGAGCCATAGGCATAGACATTCCTGAATATAGATGAGGCTTGAGACATAAACGTGGTTTATGGATTTTTGAGTTGGTAAAAATATTTAATCCTGCAGACTTGAAAAAAAATTAATTGTTAATGCATAGTGACAATCCAATCTTGCTAATGGAGTTAATTTACTGAATTTGTACTGTACTTTCACTATTATTTTAGACACAGCTCATAAGACCTTCATGAAAATTCCACACAATGGAGAGGAGAACCATTCTATAAATATGAAAACAGTCATACAAAGTCAAGTTCATCCAGTTAGGAGACAGGAGCTTGGGTTCAAACCCACTTCTGATTGCTATTTCTACATACTGACTGGGGTACTCTGCTACCTCTTTAATTGTTTTTTGGGCAGCCCCCCTCCCCATGAATATTTTAGCCATAGTTTTTTCCCCTTCCCTTTCCCTGCACAACAAGTATCTAACCTAGATACAGATAGACAGATCTTCTTATTACTTGCTATGGAGAACAGTTCCTTCAGTTTCTTGCCAATTTGAATTGTAGAGTAGCATATTGGAGGTTTTTCTTTACAATCTTAGTAAATTCTGTTTTGTTTATTTTTTTATTAGATCATAACTGTGAACATTACTGCATTTATGGGGTACAATGTGCTGATTTTATATACAATTTGAAATGTTTACATCAAACTGGTTGAAAGAGTATTCACCTCACTTATTTAATTGTTGTGTTTAGACTTTATACTCTACTATTAATATGTACCCTTGCAATATGCACAGTAGGTGAGTTCCCACCGATTATCCTGCCACCACCCATCCACCGTCCTCCCCTCCCCTTGCCCTCCTCTTCTCTCCTTTCTGGGCTATAATTGCATTATATCTTCCATATGAAAGTGTGGGTGATTACATATTGATTTCATATATTTTGTTTGTGTGGTTTTTTTGTTTTGGGTTTTTTTTGCAAGTTTTTGGCTGGGGCTGGGTTTGAACTTGCCATCTACAGCATATAGGGCTGGTGCCTTATTCCTTTGAGCCATAGGAGCCACCTCGTTTTGTTTGTGTTTTATCAGAGGAGAGGATATGCCTTTCCCTGAATACCTGTAGACCTGTAAAGTTGATAGAACAGATCTCCTCGTGGTTAGTCCTTCCCTCGTTTGTTTCTCAGTTTCTCTTAACTGTCTCGAATGCCTGCATCTAAAACCCTCATGCAGATGCCCACAGTAGTCTAAGTCCTAGAGCTCAGCTGTTCCCATCTTCTCCTATTTCAATGTTAGCTGCAGACAGATACTGCTCGCTCTTTCATCTCATAGTATATAGGAAACTATGGAACTTGAGGGCACAGTGGTGGTTGTGATATGGGATAGGAAGAAGGAAGTCAGAACTAAAGGTTTAGAGATTGAACAGCTAGCGGAGGAACCTGACAGGTGTTCTCTCCATCCCTCCGCTCCCTGATTTGTGACTCTAGAGGCTCCAAAAGAGAGAGACTTAAATGACTCTCAGCGAGGCTGCAGACCTCTTTCAGAAAAAAGTGACAGTTTTCCTCAAGGTGTGATGTGAAAGTCCTTACTTTTTCTGATAGTGACAAGATTTAATTTCACAACCTGAATAAACTCCCTTTTTATAACTCTGCTTAGTCACAATTAATCCTAAAGAATCTGTTTTATGAATAAAACATCCTAATATTTCTAATACAGGTTTTGTTAACCTTTTCTGTATGAAAGGCAACTTCTCATTTTTTCTGAAATTTTATTGCCTTACAAGTGAGGGCTAAACTATTGCACCTCCCACATTCACCCATGTGCTCATTCAATAAGTATTTACTGCGCAGTGATGGCTGCCAACAAGGTACTCACCTTTCCATGGGTGTAAGGCACACTACTGAAAAATATTTTGTTTTTCTCACATCTTAGAACCTTTGGGGCCTAAAAGTAAATTACTTGCTGTTCAAGGTGCCAGAGAAATTCAGGTGTGAGTATCTGTATGTATACAAAGTTCTCTATGCCTCTGAGGTTCCAATAGTTTTCTGTTACACATCATTTTGTAAAGGGAAGGGAGGATTGGGTCCTAGGATTTCAAAGCCCATTGGTTCTCCATCTTAACAGAGACTTAGATATCAATTTTGGTGATGTTTCTAAGAAAAGGAATTACCTTGAAGACACTATAAACATCATCATCATCCGTGACTTGCTTTGGCATGTAAATGATGCCATTGTGAGTGATGTCTTCTGCCTTGATGCAGTTTTCATCCACTTCATTCATGGGACCACCATGTATTATAATAGGGAAGGACATCATCTGCACCAACTTATAGACCTGCACAATTGAGAGAATGAAGCAAAAAACTCTTTGTAAAAAATTTTACGTGTAGTAATGTCCAATATGGAGCTTAAAAGACCCTGGTGTTTATTGAACTCCCCCATGTTTATATTATAAAAAGCAACACAAAGAACCACGGAGGGATATGAAAGATCACAGATCCTATTCCTCTGTCTCTACAGAAGAAGGTAATATATAATGAGACAAAATAAATTGATTAACATCTCAGAATTCATTTTGGTTGAGTGAAACAGTAAAATCCAAGTCTCTGTGTCCTAGACCTATTCCAATGTTTAAAAGGAAGCAGAAAATGTGGACATTAATGAGATATTTAATGAAAGAATAAAAGCCTCTCATAGAATCATCATCTAGAAAAACCTCTATAAATACTTGATTTCTTTTTCCCATTTTATATGATTAGGGTCTTACCAAGTTTTCTTTTTAGTCTACAAAGAAAGTTTAGCTTGAGAAAAAACTAGGTGTGGGGGCAAATGAAAAATAAAATTCCAGTTCAGTTTTGCCCAGAGCCTAGTGCAAAGTGACCAGCTCAGGCATATAGCATTCAGGCCATTTACCATGCAGGGAGCTCCCTGCAGATCTCCTAATCTGGCTTCCATCTTCTCTCATCTATGCTATTGGAATTACCTCTTAATTGTTTTCGAGCTCTTATTCTTTCTACCACACTCCTGGTAGCAAATACGATCTTCTTAGTAGATCAGTCTAAATTGTCCTGCTTACATCTCCTCAGTGATGCACCATTGTTTACTGTCAACTCTTAACTGTGTCACAGGAACAGAGTTTGCCATAATCCTCCTAGTTCCTATTCCACCTGCAGCCTCTGCCATCCTCAGTCTCTCACTATGTTGTTGGCCACTATCTTCTGTTTTTAAACACTCCAAACACTTCTGACTTCAGAACCTTTGGTTGTGCTGCTTCTACTCCTGGTAGTGCCTGCTCCCGCCCCTGCACTGCCCTCCAGTCTAAGAAGACTCCTGTAATCACTGTTTCAAAAATTGCTCAACCCCTCTATTCTTTGTCTCAACACTCATTCTTTCTACTACACATCAAAAATCAGGAATTATTGTTTTTGTTGCTTATTTATTGATTTTAATATCTCACAAGATTATAAGTCTAAATTGGTATGAGACTAAATCTGAATTGTTCACCTTTAGTTATTTAATTTAGACAGTTAGACATCCTGGTCTCAGCATAGTGTCCATCCTATAGTCAAGATGCAATAAATATATATTATAAATAAGTGAACCATAAGATACAGGGCTTTCTTAAGAGGCCTTTATTGTAAGAGACATTTTAAAAGACAGACTTGAGAGGAAACTCTCTGGGTCCCCACTTAAAATCAGTGAGGAAGTGCCCAGATTTTAGGCAAATGTTAAAAATATGCCAGTTCACATGATACTTTGAAATGTGATAAGTTGGAAAGTGGGTTTGGCAGAAATTTGGTTCACATCTCCTCTCTACAATATATTTTTGGCATGCTCTGTTCATAGTTATTTAACATATCCTGGTTGTGCTTCATTCTTAAAATTATGGCAGGAATACCCCCTCAAATAAATATTTTTCATTTTATGCATTTGTTATATGTAAGATTCTGTGCCAGGCATGGGAAATGTAGTGACAAGCAAGATTGCGCCCTCAGTGAGAATATAACAGAGAACAAAGTAAGGTGATATATGTAAAGTACTTTATGCAGTTTCTATTTTTTGTTGAAAAGGTCTTCTTATGTGAGCACTTCGCGATAGCCAAGGTTGAAATGGGACTCACTGATTGAGGTGAGAGCTCGGCTTCAGGCTTCATTAGCAGCACACTTTGGTCTACTGCACGGAGGGCACAGAGGGAGGACGGAGTGGCTGTGACCTTCAGGTGGGTGTCTGAGCCCGGAAGGGTGTTGGCTGAGGAGAAACTCAAATTTACCTGTGAAGAGGGTAGGGTTATAGCAGTGACTTTTATAGCTATTACAGTCTCACACTTCTCTTCTGCTCCTTCTGCTCTAATCGTTGCTGTTTTTCCTTTCTCTTTATCCATCTTAGAGCAGGAGTAAGAGGTGGACAGCCTAGAAACTACCGGTAAGCATGTCTAGAACAACCTGAAAATGTGGTTCCAGTTGACTTAGGTTTCCCACTCCTCACATAACTGGTAAAATGTAAGTTAATTTAAATCACACTGAATGGGATGGAAAACTTACCTACAGGAACGATACATACCTTGCTTTAGCTGACCTATCTCTGTGTGGTGCTTTTGTGATGAGATGCGTGTAGACTGCACAGGGCTGTTTCAAATCACAAGCCACCCCTGAGACTAGCAACAGAAGTGTCCTCCAGTTGGCAATCTTACTCATATGAAATTCTAAAGGTGTATCATACGGTGTGTCATCATTGGGGATTTATCAGGCCATTTAAAACATTGAACATCTAATGTGCAGTCTGAGTTAAGGGGTTTGGAAAATTCAAAGAATTGTGAATAAAGAACAAGAACAACAGAATAATGGGAAATTGTGTTGATTTTACCAGACTTGCTTCTGCTTTGACCAAAACACATTTATTGGTAAGTGAATCTATTGGTTCCTCCTGTTTATGTAGATATTTTCTTTAGTAGAATCCGAGGTATATTCAAGTTACATAGTAATAACATTTACCTGTTTTGTGGTCTACTGAATTAACGTAGCAGTTTGGAATCCCATATTGTGAGACAAATGTGAAAAAATAAGTCATTAATTATTTATTGTCAAAATGTAGGAGTATTCATTTCTCCAATTCAATATGTTATGAAAACACTGTTCATGAAAAATTCTATTTTAAACATGTTTGGTTTTGTTTTTAGAACATTTAAGTGGTGGCTGGATGTGGTGGGTCATGCCTGTAATCCTAGCACTCTGGGAAACGGGTGAATGGATTGCTTGAGCTCAGGAGTTCAAGACCAGCCTGAGCAATAGTGAGGCCATGTCTCTACTAAAAATAGAAAAACTAGCCGGGTGTTGTGGTGGGCACCTGACATCCCAGCTACTTGGGAAGCTGAGGCAAGAGGATCACCTGAGCCTAAGAGTTTGAGGTTGCTGTAGTGTACAACACCAGCACTCTATCCAGGGAACAGAGTAAGTGAACTCTGTTTTTTTGAACTCTGTCTCAAAAAAGAAAAAAAAAGGAAATTTAATTTTATTAAAATATGTCTTTGACTGTCCAGGTGAAATGAATAAGTAAGTTATTTGGGATTATAATCAACTAAAAATAGTACATGGACAGGTTAGAAAGTATAAAATGCTTTACTAGTGTGAAAACCAAAACAGGACTTTAAGGCACAGTTTGGAGGAGTCTCTGCCTATCTGTATTAATCAATATTATCTTCTGCCAGTTATGCTTTATAATGCCTCTCTCTTTTTCAGGCTGTGAAGAAAATATTGATGCACCAGAGAACAACCTCCACTGTTAGGACTAGTAAGGTGCTAGAAACTAACTGTCCCTGATCAGCAGCAAAGGCATTGAAGCATGAAGCTGGTGTCTCTTCTCAGCTGCTGGGAAACACAGAGAAGATCCAAACAGAACAGACACTGGGCTCTTGGGCACGCTGTCCAGGTTTAATAGCAAGATGGAATTTAGCAAGATGGAATTGAAGATTTATATTAGAATCTACTGTCTGTTTTCCTTATTTCATTGTAAATTAAAAAGAAATAATTTAAGTATAGTTCTCATAGCAAAAGTGTTTACTTGCTATAAACATATTGCTTTACTTTTCAGAAAGGCTATGTTAAAATGCCTTTCAAAGTATATTTTTAAAAAGTTGTATGAAGTAGTCAGGTCCCATCCAATTGCAAATGTTAGGATTATGCTGCCATAGTAGTAAAAGTCAGATAAACAGCACCAAATTCTGTTGCAATAAAGCCACTTATACCTCAGTGGGCTTCACATGGCAGCATTGTATTCTTTATATAAACAAAAATCCTATTTGAACTCATGTTTGATTTTATGTGATAATCACTAGTAGAGCTCCAGGCTATGTTTCTTGAAACAGAAGATATACACACACTCCGAGTTGATATTAGCAAACTGAATTTAAACTCAGGACAACTTACTAGTTTCTGTGGCGGTGCAAGGAGGTGTGCCATGCTTGGGTGTGACAGGATGGACTTGATTCAGTCTTGAAAAATATAATTACTAATTGAAAATTGTGGTGACAATACATTTTGAAATAGGTTTGTAGTGGAATTGATTTTAAAATTCCTGTGAATTTTATGATATAGAAAGAAACTTTTAAAAAACTGTGCTGTGGCCACCTGCTTTGGGCATCAGCACCACCCCAGGGTATGACATCACTCTCGCCTTTAGAGGTACTCTGCAGGAACCTTTTAGGAACACTAATGGTAGGTAGTCTTTTAATGTGGATAACCTTCTTATTTTTCACGTTTCAAATGGGAAGAAGAATAAAAAGACTAAGATAAATAAAACAACCCACCTTGTTGGCAAAACACTTTTCAACTTCGAGCATCTCAGTGTCTGCTACAATCTCTCCAGTAGGTAGAACTGTATAAATGAGCAACTGAGCAACAGGAGCAATGTCTGATTCCACTCGAAAGGAGAAGGAAAATGTCCCTTTCACTGGAAAGTTCAAAAAGTCCCAAATAATAGATTAGAAACCGAATTCTCAATTTTATTTAAAAAAAGGGTTCTTCTATTAATTTGTTTACATGTGTAACACAGTGAAGTAGAGTTATGAGAAATTTAATAGGAGGCTGATTTGAAATGCAAAACATTGCAAACCAATTCATTAATGTTTAGCATTCACACTAAAGTCCACGATTAGTTAATCAAGCTCTCTATGATCATTCAGAGGAAAGGTTGAAAATAATTGAGTTAAATGATTAATTACAATTCAGTTTTCACTTGAAAAATTCTATAGAGGTTAAGGTACAATGTTTGCTTGATTCTGTGTAGAACTACATAAATAAATGAGGTAAACTGGAGCTAGAGAAATATAATAGGCTGAGAGGAGACATTTCCTGGCTTACACTTTTACTAAGTTGAATAAATTGAGACTGTTTTTAGGTACTGATTTTCTCACTTGCTCAATAAGTCTTCATTTAGCTCTTGCATTCCGATTTTTAAGAAGGAAGAAGGTTTGGAATAACTTTTAAGTGCTTAAGCAGAAAGACAACACCTATTATCTCTACTAGACTGTGAGCATCTTGAGGGCCTGGATTATGTTTTATTAATGCTTTTACCCAAATCTTCTATTATACAGATTTATCAAGACAGGAATATATACTCTCTTTGGATACAGTTCTGATGCAAAAACTTTTTCACAAGTTGATTCTGATAACTTATAAGCACAAATACAATCTGTCCTTGGTTTATAAACTAATGAAAAAATATTTATTATGTACTCATCATGTACCAGTTACCAACATAAGAAATGGATTTTCAGAGATGAAACACAAACACATTCCAAATCCTAAAATATACCCACATTCTTTACTTATTCTTGTATATATTAACTTGCTTTGAGGTATGGGTGCTTTAATTTTTATAAACATGCTTTGTTAATAAAAATTGCTTTAGTTAAATGATAGCCCATAAATATTCAAATGAATCAAGAAAAGAAAAGGAAGCCTATTACTTCTTTATGAGATTTGACTTTGTAACAACATGTAATAAGTTAATAGAAGAACTGTACTCACCTTTTTGTAAAACAAAGATATCTTTTGCACTTATCTTTAAATGCAAACTTAATCATTCTTCCTCAGATAACAGAATTTAATAGATATTTATGAATCAAGAAAATCCATAAGGAAAGTGTCATCCAAGATATAGCAATTCTATTAACCAATTTGATCTAAATGGCATTTAGAGAACACTCCACTTAACAGCATCAAAATATGCATTCTAACATTTAGCAAGATTGATCATATTTTGAACTGTAAAATATGTCTTCATAAATTTAAGAGACTTAAAATAATATGACCAGAATGGCATTATATTAGAAATGAGTCACAGAAAAATCTATGAGGAATCTCCAATTTAGAAACTAAATAACACACTTCTAAGTAACCTATGGCCCCCCTCAAAAAAAATCAAAAGAAAGATTAAAAATATTCCATGTAAATATTTATAGGATGCAACTAAATTAGAACTTATAGGGAAATGCATAACACTAGGTCTCAATTAATGACCTTAGTGTCCTCATGGAGAAACTAGAAAAAAAGAGTAAGTAAGCACATTTTTATACACCCATAACAGTCAAGCTGAGAGCCAAATCAAAGACTCAATACCATGTACAATAATTATAAATAAAATAAAATAACTGGGAATATATTAAGGAAGTGAAATATCTCTACAAGGAGAACTATGAAACACCAAGGAAAGGAAATTTCAGAAGATGCAAACAAATGGAAAGACATATCATGCTTGTAGAAAGTTGAATCAACATTGTTAAAATGTCCTTACTACCGAAAGTGCTTTACACATTCAATACAACCTGCATCAAAATACCAATGTCCTACTTCACAGACCTAAGAAAAAAATAATTCTACAGTTCATTTGGAACTAGAAAACAGCCCAGTCCCCAAAGCAATCTTAAGGAAGAAAGAACACATCTGGAAGCATCTCATTACCAGATTTCGAACTATACTATAAGACTATAGTAACCAAAACAGCATGGTATTGATACAAAAAGAGAGACATAGACCAATGAACCAAAATAGAGAATCCAGATATAAAATTATATACCTACAGCCAACTGATATTTGGCAAAGAAGACAACAATGTCCACTAGGGAAATGAAGTCTTATTCAATAAATGATACTAGGAAAATTAGATGGCCCCATGAAGTAGAATGAAACAGAACCCCTGTCTCTCTCTTACCACTCCCCCAAATTGATTCAAGATGAATAAAAGACTTAAAGGTAAGGCATGAACTATGAGAATTCTAGAGGAAAATGTTCTACAACTCTTCTAGACATTGACCTAGGCAAAGAATTTACGAAAAAGACCCCAATGGCAATCACAGCAACAATAAAAATAAATAAATGGGATTTGATTAAACTAAAAATCTCTGCAAAATTAAGGAAATGATCAACAGAGCAAATAGATGCTCTACAGAATGGGAGAAAATATTTGCCAGCTATATATCCCATCAAGGATTAATAACCAGAATCTATAAAGAACTCAAGCAAATTAGCAAGAAAAAAGCCAAATGATCCCATTAAAAAGTGGGCAAAAGACATGAACAGAAGCTTTTCAAAAGAAGATAGACAAATGGCCAAAAAATATATGAAAAAATACTCAGAGTTAGTAGTCATCAGGTAAATGCAAAGTAAAACCACAGTGAGATATCACTTTACCTTGTTAGAATGGCTTTTATTAAAAAGTCCAAAAATAATATATGCTGGTGTGGTTGGAGACAGAAAGGAAGGCTTATCCACTGTTGGTGGAAAACAGTATGGATACTACAAAGGTGGAAATTAGAACCACCTTTATGGAAAACATTATGGAAATTCTTCAAAGAACTAAAAGGAGACCTACCATTTGATCCAGCAATCCTACTACTGGTGATTTACCCAAAGGATTAGAAGTCTTTCTATCAAAAGGAAACCTGCACTCAATGTTTATTGCAGCACAATTAAAAATTGCAAAGATATGTAATCAACCACATGTCTATTAATTAATAATGGATTAACAATATGGCACATATATATAAACCATACAGTACATGTAATACTCAGCCATAAATAAGGATGAATTAACGCCTTTTGCAACAATTTGTATGGAATTGGAGATCATTCACCTAAGTGAAGTATCTTAGGATTGGAAAAACAAACATCACATGTACTCATTATTAAATTGGAACTAACCATTAGCACACATGTGCACAGAGGGAAGTAAAACTCAGTGGAAATTAAGCAGGGAAAAGGAGGAAGAGGGGGAACAAGCTACTTAGTTGGTACAATGAACATTGTTTGGTTGATGGACACCCAAGATTTTGTACCTCCTTAACATTTTGAAACAACCCCCCCCCAAATGTTTATGAATCAATCCCTAGGGACCAAATAAGTGTATAGTAATTCCACAGATCTTAACTTGCAGAGAGATAGGTCCTGGAAAGATTTTCCTGAGTGGTGTTGTCTTTCTCAACTCACCATAAATGAACACTAATCATTTTAAAATAAAGACTGAATTAAACACAAAGTTAGTAGAAGAAATAATTGATAAAGATAAACGAATATCAGTGACATAAAAATAGAAACACAAAGAAAAAAATCAGTCAGACTAAAAACTATACTAGTTGTTTGAGAAGATCAAGCTGATGGATAAGCTTTTAGTCAGGCAGATCAAAAGAAGACATAAATTATGGGTATCTTGAATGAAAGAGATACTATCACTATACATAGTTTATATATTTAATAAAACATAATAGAATAATATGGAATATCTTGTATTTAACAACTTAGACAATTTAGTAAAATAGACAAGTTCTCAAATGACTCACAGTACTAAAAAATCACTCAAGAAGATGGCAAACCCAAACTGCACTTTATTAAAGATAATGAATTTATGATTAAAATCTTCTCACAAAGAAAGTTATGTGTCCAAATTACTTCACTGGTAAATTCTACAAAAGATTTTTTTTTTTTTGTAGTTTCTGGCCAGGGCTGGGTTTGAACCCATCACCTCTGGCATATGGGGCCAGCACCCTACTCCTTTGAGTCACAGGCACTGCCCTTCTACAAAAGATTTAAGAAAAAGAAATACCAAGTCTGAATTGATTCTTTCAGAAAATCAGAGAGGAAAAGATACTTCTCAACAGATTCCATTAGTTCTGTGTTCATACAAAAACCAAACAAAAATAGAAAACTATAGACCATTACTTTTCTTGCACATACATATAAAAAATTTTGGCAAAATTTTAATAAATTGGATTCAATGATATATTAAAGGACAATAACTCATGCCCAAGTTTTTTTTTTTAATTTTATCAATTCAATGTTAGTTCAATATTAAAATATTGGTCCAAAAAAAAAAAAAAAAAGAAAGAAAATCAGCTTGAGGCAGCGCCTGTAGCTCAAAGAAATAGGGCGCTGGCCCCATATGCCAGAGGTGGCCAGTTCAAACCCAGCCCCAGCCAAAAATGGCAAAAAAAAAAAAAAAAAAAAAAAATTAGTAAATGTAATTTACCACAATACAAACTATAATAAAAAGATTACCAAATAGATAAATAATAAAGGTGGTAAAAAATGCAAGATGAAAATAACCCTGAATAAGGCATAAATAGAAATTTGTTTTAGAAATGAGATAAGTTCATTGTATTATTAGTTATAATTGAATCTAAATATTCAAAGTCAACACACAATTTCAAATTGATAGAACATTTTGTGGTAAATAAAACTAAGTTGAAGAGGGATTTTAAAAGCATAAAGAAAATCTCTTGAAGTATTAATAATTCAATAAAAATTGCATGCAAAACATTGTTAACTAGTTATTTTGAAAATAATTTATGAAAAAGATACTTGAAATATAATACAAATTTTCATATGTGGAAGTAGGGTACTTCTGCCTAATAATGTAGAAGTGGTTGGGAATTGGGAAATGAGAAGACTGTAAGAATTTTTAGGAGCATGGCAAGAAAAAGTCTGACCGATTTCAACAGATTTAGTAGAAATTTGGATGCCAAAAGTGTTACTAGAGAGGACTCAAAACAGTGAGAAACATGATAGAGAAGACATTTATCATCTTAGAGAACACCTTAATTTTTATGAACAAATAGTAAAAATATGGAAATGAAAAGTACTACCAGTAAGGACTCTGGGAGGAAACTGAAGAAAGGAAAATTCTTACCCCGTAGAGGCAAAAAGTTTAGCTGAATTGTGTCCTGCACTTATGCATGAAAGGCAAATTTTGTAAACAATGAACTCAGATGTTTAGTGAGAAACTTTTAAGGAAAATTGTTAAAGGTTCAGTCTTGTTTCTTCCTGCTCTTATAGTAAAATTGAAAAGGAAAGTGATAAATTGAAGGAAGAATAAATTGAAAATAAATTGGAAAATGTTCATAAAAGGAAACCAGGACTTGATAATGTGAAAAATTTTCAATTTATCCAGATTGCAAAAAACGGTAAGATTAAGACATTTTCTGTCAGCAAATTGTACTCTAGAGAAAAATCCATGATGTGATGGGCTTAATTTGCAGAAAAGTCAAAATCTCAGAGTATTCAGCCAAAAAAAGGCACCTTGAAGAGATTAAGTGTAGGACTGATAGTTCCTCTCATCCATCTCAGTAAAAGCCCAAATGGGAGATAGAATTATTCAGAAAAGATATGTGGAGAAACTTTTTCTTTAATGGAATAAATCTTGTGACACATAGGAGACCTACATTGTGCTTGAAAAATATATACTTACAGAAACACTGTCAGCTTAGACTTAATGGGACAGAAAAAGTATAAAATGAAAGAAAAGAATGCTGGATTCCTCAAATTATATAGGAAGAAAACAAATTTTGATAAAACTATTTAGTTGCAAGCACATCTTTCATGAAAAACACATGATTCTAAGAGTGGAGCCTTGAGCCTAGAGGTAGAGACATGAACTAAAGATGATTACTGCCAAGTGCTGTAACATAATGTTATTTGTCCAGTGAGATTTCAATACTTCTTAAGACTGATGACTCTTTTGCCCTAGGATAGCATAGCCAGGGCCTCATTAGCACCTAATTTAGATGATTGAGATGATGAGATTTGGGACCTTGAGCTGATAAGACTTACATGAACTTTTGAACTTGAGTCAATGCCACAACGAATCAGGATTTGGGGGATGTTGGATAGTTTGAATATATTTTGCATGTATGATGAATATTATTCTTTGAGGGCAAAAGAAAGACTGTGGAAAGCAGAATGAATAATAGCCCTAAAGATATCCACTTTCTGAAATTTGCAAATATGTTATTTTATATGGCAAGAGAGCCTTTTCAGAAGTGATTAGCTGAAGAATATTGAGACGTCAGCATTATTCAGGATTATCCAGATGGGCTCAATGTAATCACAAGGATCTTTCTAAGAGGAAGATAGGAAGGTGAGAGATATGAAGATGGTGTGCAGCTGAATTTGAATAAGGAGGAAGGAACCACAAAACAAAGAGAACAGGAGACCTCTAGAAGTTGGAAAAGGAAACAGAGTGTCCCCTTAAACTCTACAAGGAATAGAGTTCTGATCACATCTTGATTTTAATCTAGTAAGACTTCTGACCTACGAAATGATATGATAATAAATTTGTGTTGTTGTAAGACAGTAAAAATTTGTGATAATCTGCTACAATAGCAATAGAATACAAATAAACATACAAAGTATAATTTTTCCACGGCTATTGTCTGCATTTACAGACATTTTCTGCCATTCAAATACATTGAATTAGAAAATTAATTATTTTTATTTTAGGAATAAAATTTAAAATACAGGAATGCTATGATAAGAAGAAAAACATTTATTTAATTTATTTATTTATTCTTTTAGAGACAGAGTCTCATTTTATTGACTTTTGTAGACTGCTGTAGTGTCACAGCTCACAGCAACCTCCAAGTCCTGGGCTTAGGAGGGTTTAGGATTCTCTTGCCTGAGGGCTTCTGAGGGCTTAGGATTTTCTTGCTTCAGACTCCTGAGTAGCTGGGACTACAGGTGCCCGCCAGAACACCCAGCTATATATTTTTGTTGTCGTTGCAGTTTAGCTGGGGCTGGGTTCAAACCTGCCACCCTTGGTATATGGGGCCAGCGCCCTACCCACTGAGCCATAGGTGCCGCCCAAGAAAAACATTTAAATGGACTAAAGTGAGCCCCATATGCCATCTTGTTATATCAGCTTCTTCCTTGGATGGCAGAAGGTTGCTGACCATTTTCTCTAATGTGAAAATAGCTCCAGTTTGCTAAATTGTTTCCAATTTGACAAGATGAAGGAGAGGAAAAACAAAATGGAAATCTTGAAAATACTTACTGTTTCCTTGTTCAATGGACAGCACATCGATTCCTGATTGGGAGATACTTCCTCTTGCTTTGATCTGAAAACAGAGGAAAATACATTCATTAATGTTTTAAAATATACACATTTACCTTACTTTAAAACATTTGTGTTATAATACAAAGCAATAAACCTGAAATTCTAATCTATTGTTAATTTTACTTTCTTTTTAATCGAATTAAGAAAATATTATTTACAACTAATCCTCCTATATGTTGTTTCCTACATTACTTTTTCTTCTCAGAATGATTCAAATCACTACTAGCTATGGACATTTTTAATTTTGGGACATACATCAGTGTATGGGCCTCAAAAGTATATTTCCATTATATTTGTTAACATACTTTTTCTCTGCAGTTATACCAGTCATGAGCTTGGTAAATTAGTAAGAATTAAATATTTTTCCAGGGATTATCTATAACCTTTATTTCCTTTGGATAAGTCCCAGATTCTTATCCTTTGCTTATTTACCAACTGAGTTCTAAGAAAAATATTGTCTTTGACAAAGAAAGCTTTTGTCCTACGCTCTTTTCCCTACCTCACAGTAAGTTGCCACTGGAATTCAGCAAGGAGAAAACCTAAAAGTTTCAGTGGTGACCAGAGCATAAATAAGAAAGCATTAATATTTGTTAGGGAGTAACTTCTCTTCAAGCATAAACAACAACAAAAATATATTAATTTTAATGTCTTATAAAAGGCTGATCTTCAGAAATCAGCAATTTTGGAGTCTACACAATCAGAAAGAGCCACAGCAGTTCTTACTCTTACCAAGTAATAAAAGGCTAACTCTTTTTCATCCTTTAGAATTTCTTCATTCAGGATGTAGTGTACCCGGATCTCCTTGGTTTGCCCACAGGTCAAAGTATCAACAACAGGTTCAAGGTGAACATAACTCTTGCTTGGGGAGAAAATATGCCTTGCAGTGTGAACTGCTTGTATATGATTTTCATCCCACCACAAGTTATCATAACAGTTGTTACTTTGTTTGTAAGTCACCTAATGGAAGAATAAATGGGTTATTTGTTATATACATAATAATATAATGAAACCGTGTAAGGAGTCTGCTTCCTTAATACAGCATAATCTATAAAGAGCTTCTTTATATCCTACACTGTGTTGATTTAGTAGTTACTACTCATTCACATCAAGGTCAGTCACTTTTTCTTAATACCTTATGACTATAAATTGTATTTCAACATTTGAATACTTCAACAGAAAAAGAAAATAGCAGCATTTCAAAGACTGGGCAAAATTCAACTTGTATTAAAATTATAAAAAGTTGGAAACTTTCTAGATGATCTATTTAATGTCTCCTGAAACTAAACCATACTGTTGAGAGAATCTATCTAAAATTTTTCTGATGGAGAATTTTCTGTTTTTTATAAGTTAGATCTCCACATTGCTTAATTCATATTTTACTTTTTATCATCTTTTCTTTTATCCTTAAAGTTCAGATGCTTCTCATAGACGGTTAAGGTCTCTGGCCCCAGTTATCCGTTTTTTGTTTGTTTGTTTTTCTACAGTCCCAGATGCCCCTTTTTCTACTTACCGAAACTGTGATGGAGGTAGATGTGAGGTGGGTGGTATTAATAGAAAGGTCCACCAAACCACGCTCATTAGTAGTAAAACTGGAATAATGTCTACCTTCCACATGGACAGTTACAGTTTTATTGGGGATTGGCTCTTCCTTCTCATTGACTAGAAGAACCTAGACACATAAAAGTCATAAGCTGGTTTAAAGTTTCACATGGCAACAGCGTCTTTCACCCTTTTGCATTTACCTCTTTACTTCTCAGTCATTTACTGAAGAGTTGAAAGGCTGAAGAGAAGACCTGTTTGCTGAGCTTTAAACTAGGAAAATTTTTTACACTTTTAAAATGATTTTGAAAGCTGCATGGTAGTTTATTTTCTATTATTACTTTTTCCTGCCAAATCATAATTGTATTCATTTCTGGGGTACAATTTGATGGTTTGATGCATGTATACAACGTGGAATTATTAAATATAGCTGCTTAACTTCAATTGTGTATCATTTTTTGTGGTGAGACATATGAAATTTATGCCCTAAAGTTATTTTGGAGTATACATTATCTATAGTCACTCTGCTCTGCAATAGATTTTGACAAGTTTTTGAAAATTCTATCTGGATTATTTCATGGGCATTCAAACTGAGGATATCCAAAAGTGGGGTCATGTTATCTTCCAGAATTTCTATAGCTCCAGTGTTCTCTACTTATATATTGTCATTGTATCTTTCCAGTGATACAGAAACACTGAAGGTTTTTTTTTAAATTTCTTTTCTTTTACTGTCTATCTTTAACTCATTGCCAAGTGCTGTCACCTCTACCACTCATCAAATATATTTTAATTTGATTTACTTCTATCCAATTCACAGCTACCATATTGGTTAAAATCACAAATTTCCCCCCATCTAAAGCTTCTTTCTTTCTCTTCTCTTTTATTTATTTTTCTTTTTTCTTTTTGAGATAACTCTTACTCTGTTGCTCAGGCTAGAGTGGTGTAGAGTCAGTCTGGTTCACAGCAACCTCAAATTCTTGGGTTCAAGTCTTCCTCCTGCTTCAGCCTCTAACAGCTGGGACTACAGGTGCCCACCACAATGCTAGGTTAATTTTTCCCAGTTTTAGAAGAGATAGGTTCTCACTCTTGCTTGGGCTGATCTCAAACTCCTGAGCTCAAGTGATCCTCCTACCTCTGCTTTCCAGAGTTCTAGGATTATAGGTGGGAGCCACTACCGCTGGCCTAGTTTCCAATAATTTTCTATTTAATCTTCTGCAGTCCAACCTCTTGCTGTTTCATCCTTGTTCTAAACCAGTGATTTTCAACTGGTATGTCACAAAAATTTTGATCATTAATTGTATGATTTTTGAACAAAGTTCAAAGCATAGTTGGAAGCAGAAAAAAGTTTTTAGAACTATCAGTAGTAAAAAATTCAACCATCTCGATGACAGAGTATATTTTTATTTCTTCTATGAAAATTATATTATAAAATCATTGTTTATAAAGAGGCAATGAAAGAATATTCTTTTCTTTACTCTTTTTTGGGTCAACATAATTTAAATGTGCTGGAAAAGTTTAACTCTAGGTTCAAGTGTACTGTGAGATAATAAGATTGAACAACACTGTTCTAAACCATTCTCTTTACAGGCTGAGTTAATCTGATCATGTGACTCTCTTTAAACTTGTACTCATTTCTCACTCCAGAATTCTTACCATATGAACTGTTCTGGCTCACCTGAAGCTATTCAGTCAGCTCAGCTATACTTTCTTTCTTGGCCTTCACACTGATTACTTTTTAATTTGGTCTTGAAAAGCTATTTCACACCTAGGACCTTGACCATTCTCTCTCTTTCTTTTTTTTTTTTTTCAGAGTCTCACTCTGTTGCGTTGGGTAGAGTGATGTGGCATCATAGCTCAAAACAACCTCTAACTCTTGGGCTAAAGCTATCCTCTTGCCTCAGCCTCCCTGGTAGCTGAGACTACAGGTGCCACCCATGACACTTGCCTAGTTTTCTATTTTTATTAAAGACAGACGTTTGCTCTTGATCAGGCTGGTCTCAAACTCAAGCAATCCCCTCCCAGAGTGTTAGGATTATAGGTGTGAGCCACCGTGCCTGGCCTGTCATTCTTCTTTTATCTAAAATTTCTGGTTAAGTCATGCTCATTCTTCTAATTGTCAATTTTGTCATGATCTTCTCTCTACCTGAAATGCCTTGCCAAATTATACCTATATTTTTACTAATTTCTTGCCAATGTCATGTGAAATATTGGAATGAAGAAAATATAAAATTCAAATATAAAATATCGGATATAAAATTCAAAATATGAAATGAAGAAATTGCCCATACACAGTTAATTCAAAGATTAGCTGTTAAAAAATAAGATTAAAAATGCCTATAAACCTTGCATCTCTTATGTGAAAGAAAATTGGTAGTTTACTAAATTGAATTATCAGTCCTAAAATTTGCCAACAATGACATTGATATTGAGTTTGGAAGCAGGAAAACATTTTAAAAACTACGATAGTAAAAAATTCAACCACCTAGTTGACAAGAATATATTTTTATTTCTTCTATGAAAATTATGTTATAAAATTATGGTTTATAAAGAGGCATTTAAAGAGTATATAGCCAAACCACATAGGAACATGTATTATAGAGGTGTAGGAAGTTAATTAATAAAACTATGCTTTCTTTTCCTAGATTTTGTGAGTATATTTGCTTTATGAAGTGGTAAATTTTTCATAGTTTTTATTTATCTGATGACCAGTGAGTTTGAGTATCTTTTTATGTGCATTTTAGACTTTTTTCCTGTGAACTAAATCCCTCTGGATTCTTGTACTTGGGAAAGAAGTATACATTAGTCCTATTAGTTTACAGGTGATATATTCTGGACACTTACACTTTGTTGGTTTTGTGTATTTTAGTATTTTCCTGGCAATTTCTCTTTCATTTTTGTGTCTCAGATAAAGAAATTCTATTTGTTTTTACTCAGATTAAATCTATCATTATTTGCATAAAATTGGTAATTTACTATTATTTCTTTTCTTATAAAAATATTTTATAATAAATTTTGATTCTGTTATTTTAAAATTAATTTCCTTCAAAGACTTATGCCCCAAGTAACAATTATACTGAAAGGATATCTTACCTGCCCAAACAGAGGGAGTCCACGTCTGTATTGTGAGTCCACTCTAGTAAATGTCAGTTTGCTTAAG
Source organism: Galago senegalensis (assembly GCA_963575145.1). Taxonomy (NCBI): domain Eukaryota; kingdom Metazoa; phylum Chordata; class Mammalia; order Primates; family Galagidae; genus Galago; species Galago senegalensis. The sequence continues at coordinate 39,632 of CAUYTI010110961.1, forward strand.
GTAGTGGTGATTTCACAGGATCCACGCCCAGTTAATACCAATCCTGAAAAAGAAGTAAGTGAAATCCAACAGTTCTATGTACTCAAATTCATCTATCTTCCCTTCATCATAACAAAATTCCATCCACATTCTATTTCTTATTCTTTCCAGAAGTTCTCACACTTAGAAGACAGAAGTTATTAGACAAGCAATTTGACATTAGCTCCACCTCATATAAAAACTTAATGGTATCCACACTCCCTAATCCTCTGGTTTTGCAAGTGTCCTACTTTCCACTTGTGTTTTTGATTAAGTTCTCATCTTCTCTGTGATCTTGTTCCATCTTTGTTTCTGTCTCTCTCACATCCTGCTCTCCCCCTACAACTTTCTGCAAGCAATTAGATTCTTCACATTCATGTTGGCCTAAAACTGCGCTTACATTTCTTTCATTTTCTTACAATACTTCTCCAGAAAGATTTTTCTTTTCACTGCACTGCATGGCCTAGCCATAGTTTAGCCCACACCTGATGCTTTTTTATTCAGTGAAGTGTAATTTGCATCTTATTCTTATCATCTAAAACACCACATTATCAGAATCAAAAGTTTCCTTACTGTCCCCTATATTGTATTCTCATCACAGACTTCATCCTACACGACTCTCAGTAGTACTTTAAGTTCCACTGAAACTCTTCCTTCCAGGGGCTTTTAAAAAATTGTACTCTTTTATTTTGCCCAGACTTCTAATTTTATCATGCTGACTTATTTTCCACTATGTCCTAAATGTAATTGTTTCCATTCTTAACCCTTCTTTGTCCTGTCTCTACCTTAAATTTAGCAGTGCTAAATGGATTTCATTTAAAACAACTGCATTCACTCTAAGAAGATAGAGGCACAGGGTGGCATCTGTGGCTCAAAGCAGTAGGGCTCTGGCCCCGGCCAAAAACTACAAAAAAAAAAAAAAAAAAAAAAAGATAGAGGCACAATGGAAATGGTTTTAGATTTACATCTTTACATCTCTGGTTCTGCTTTTGTTCTGGTTCTGTTTAAAATTATCAGCTGAATAAATCCACTTTCATTTTGATATTCTAAATTGTAATTATCTTTGATATAAATCCTCACAGTAGCTTTTTTTCATCTATTCCTTGTTATGGTTAATGGTATTTCCATTTCTTAGGTCTCAAATTTGGAATCTTTGAGGTCATCTTTGAATAATCTTGTGATATACCACATGGTAGCACATTTTTCATCCAGCCTATCATTTTCAGGTCTGCTACAACTGCCTTTTTTTTGGGGCAGGGGAGAGGTTAAAGAAAATGTACTGTGCTACTTTTTCATGTCTTCATTTGTTAAAATATTTAACTTATAAAGATTCTAATATTAGAGATGTATGATATGATGATTTTACTATGTTGTGTAATGATTGCTCCAATTAAATTAATTAACACATCTATCACCACCTGTGCTTCATGTTAGATATCCAGAATTTATTCATCTTATACTGAAACCTTGTTACCTTGATTAACATCTGTTCATTTTCCTTGGTTCCTGGAAACCACCATTGTACTCTCTATTTCTGAGTTGAACTATTTTAGATTCCACATTTAAGTGAGATTAAGTAATGTTCGTATTTCTGCATCTGACTTATTTCACTTGGCCTAATGTCCTCCTGTTCATCTATGCTGTTTAACCGATAGGATTTTAAAAAACATTTTTAACAGATGAATAATGTTTCACTGTGTGTATAAATACAAAGAAATAGATAAAGATATATATATATATATATATATATTTTTTTTTTTTGGTGAGGTGCTTGTTAAGGCTTTTGGCTAATTCTTTAAAATTAATTTTTATAATTGACAATTAAAAATCATATATATATCTATTTTCCTTCTTCTAAATGGCTGAATAATATTCATATGCATGTGTATATGTGTCATCCCCTCCAGCCTTGATCAATTAGTTGCTAGTGGCAGCCTCCTCTCCCCAAGTTGTGACAATTGGAAATGTCCCTAGGCACTGCCAAATGTTCTCTGAGAGCCAACATTGCCCTGTTTGAAAACCCCACTGTTTCAGACCATAGAACTCTTCATGGAGCAACTCAGAGGATTAATGTTCCTTGGGAACTCATGTCTGAACCTACTGATTTATTTCATTTGCTCTCATCTTATAGGTGAGGAAATTCAAGCCCAGAGTGGTGAAGTGACTTAGCCTCGTCATATAACTTGAGTAACGCATGTAAGAGGCATTTTGTCTAAAGAAACCCTTGCTCTTTGGCCTTCAACACTATCCTACCTTTTTGGGGGTGACATTGGCAATGCAGGCTGAGGGTAGGATCTGGAGACATTCTTCATCCAGCTCCCTGAAACCCTATCTTTTAAAAATGTTAATTTATTTAGGCTGTTCTCAAGTATATCTGAAAATATCTAGTACTTTCTAGAATAAAGTCTAAACTCATTAGTGGAAGATTTACTTTCCTCCACACCTTACCACTAGCCTATAATTTAAGATTCTTCTGAAATTAACACATTTTTAAGTGGTTATCAAATTCTCCCTGTCCATCACTAATCTTTCAAAATATCACCTCCTATATAAATCAGTTGAAAAGCTACCTTATCTGTAAGATTTTCTTCTTGCTCTATGTTAGAATTAGCAACCTTACTTTAGACTCATTTGGCCTTCAGGTTTTACATTTCTTGGAGAAATTTTATCATGGTTATGCACACACACATGCACTTTAACTTCTATTTTTAGATGTTTCATTCCTTTAGGGCAGAGATCATATTTTTTTCATACTCCCCAGAAACTATTGTGTTTACATGGAATAGAAGTTTAATAAGTGTGAATTACATTAATATATATTTAAAAATAATACAAACCTGTTCCTTCCTCTGTGACCTGGGCTTCCACTTCTATGGTCATTTCATACCCTTTATTTCTCAGGTGAAATGCACGAGTCTTTATAAGTTGTGTGAGACATCCTTTATTGTCTGCCTGCAGAGAAAGAAGAGAATTCCTGGGTCCTCTGATTTGCTTGAAAAAGTGAGTTCTAATCCCTCCTCGTTCTTTTTATTGACTGTAAAAATAAATTTTAGAAATGTCCCAGCCTTCTAAAATTCTTCTCCTATCCCAAGTGCTTCTCCTATCCCAAGCCAGGAATGACAGAAAGCTTCTTTATTAATCATTGAGTTATTCATTGTCAACCTTCGCCTTCTCCATTCTCTTCTGAAAACAGATTCCATTCTTGCCCTCTTAAACTTCCTAGAGTTTCCAAATATGCCATGATACTTTGCAATTTTATCTCTTTGCATATATTGTTCCTCAAGTGATAACTTTTCCCCCATTTTTATCTTGTCTAATAGTCACTGCTCCTCAAAACTTAAGTCAAACATAATGTCTTAAAAGAATTCTGTAATCATCTCTATCTAAATATCAACTAAGGATTGTATGCTCTTCAAGGCATGTTCCTTATGTCTCGGGCATTAATAGAACATATAGTCTCATTGATGAATCCCCATAGTAATAAAATTTCCAAAGTATATATTGGGATGCATTTTTTAATAAAGATTTGTTTCCTAAGAGTAGAATATGAACATTTTAACACAATAACTAAGAAAATGACATGAAGACTATGTTAACCAGTTTGATTGAAGTATTTCAGATTGTGTGTGAAAACACCACACTATACCCCAGAAGTTCATTAATGTACATAGTTATCATTCAATAAAAAAGAAAAAAAAATAAAGCTTTTTTTATCAGTTCAAACTTATTTACATGAAAATACATATGAATCAAATAGTAAAATGTAATCATATTTAATTTATCCACACTTGATGTCATGACTTGGTTGATGATAAAAATTAATCCCACTCTTCTTGACATATTAAAGATTTTAGCAGCTAGACCCCTCTCATGTTTGTTTTGTTTGTTAACGTTTATCTTGATGTTTATTATCATATTGATCACTTTAGCCTCTCATTTATTGGCTTTTTGCAGCTTGGATAACTTTCTTTTTCATCTTATTACAGTGCCTGCTCATGCTGCCACACCCTTTCCTCCACATCTTTTTCCTCTGAAATCAGTAGCTTTTGCATTCCATTTTGAAATACAACATATTCTGCTTTCAGCTATTTCCCCTATTTATTCTTTTTACACCTCTTCTTTGATATAACTGGGGCCTCCAATCCATTGTCCTGCTAGGTCTTCTTCTCTTCCATCCAGTGTTGGTTTAATACTCCTCTATATGCAGTTTAGACTCCATGGCACCTCATTTGATTTCCCCACTAGCCAAATTCTTAACACTGCCACATTCCTCTGTTACCTGATTAAAGTTGACTTTGGATACTTCCATGTGTTCTTACGCCTTTATACCAGGCATACTGATTGCTTTTGATAAGAAATTACAAAACTGGCCAGATGAATATGCATATAGGCCCGTGGGCCCAGCCCTCGAGAGACCCTTAACAATGTCAGGCAATCTTATAATTTTCCCCTTACTCTACAATTTTGCTTGATGATTATTTCAAATACTATTCTCTATTTTATGGTATTCACTATGGGAATCCATGAGAAAGCAAGATTTAGTGCTAGTGGTTTAGGGAGAGTCTTTTCCACATACCTGTTGACTAAATACTTCACAGATTTGTTTTGAAGGTCTTTTCACGCAGGTGGAATAATATTGAACATATTTTCTGCACACGTTAATTGTCACCAGCCCAGGGACAGGCTTTCCATATGTGTATCTATAACAGTAACGTGGTCACACAAAAAAGATGTTTAATATCAATAATGCAAATGTTTCTTCACCTGATTTGGTGCATTCCTACATCCACATTAATTGTCTAAACTAAAGCAGTTATATCACCTTTCATGGAATTTGTATTTTAGAAGTTCTTGTTCTGAGAGTTTGCTTTTTAATTATCTATAAGTCTAAGAACAAGTATTTAAGGAATCTTTTTGAAACACCTACGAATGGAAACTTATCATTTTTTTCTCAGATTTTCTTCCCTCTCAGTTGATATTTTACTATAAGACTGTCTTGGCTGGGCTCAACGCCCGTAGCACAGTGGTTACGGTGCCGGCCACACACCAAGGCTGGTGGATTTGAACCTGGCCTGGGCCAGCTAAACAACAATGACAACTGGAACAAAAATATAGCCAGGCATTGTTGCAGACACCTATAGTCCCAGCTACCTGGAAGGCTGAGGCAAGAGAATTGCTTAAGCCCAAGAGTTTGAGGTTGCTGTGAGATGTGACACCACAGCACTCTACCAAGGGTGACGTAGTGAGACTCTGTCTCAAAAAAAAAAAAAAAAAAAAAACTTTCCTGGCTGGATGTGGTGGCTCACCCCTGTAATCCTAGCACTCTGGGAGGTCTAGATGGGTGAATTTCTTAACCTCAGGAGTTTGCAACCAGCCAGAGCAAGAGTGAGACCCTGTGTCTACCAAAAAAAAAAAGGTAGAAAAACTAACTAGGCAATGCAGTGGGCACCTATAGTCCCAGCTGCCAGAAGCTGAGACAAGAGGATCACTTGAACCCAAGAGTCTTAGGTTGCTGTGAGCTATGATGCCATAGCACTCTACCCAGGGTGACAAAATGACACTTTGTTCCCATACCCCAATAAAAGACTGTCTTATTTCCTTTTCCCTCGGCTGTCAGATTATCTAGCTTATACTCCTAGCTTTGACAGCACCTCCTAAGTCATTTTAGGGCAAAATATTAAAGATATGCGGAAACTGTATTTCTTTTTTTTGAGAAGGAGCCTCAAGCTATCCCCCTGGGTAGAGTGCCATGGCATCACAGCTCACAGCAACCTCCAACTCCTGGGCTCAAGCGAGTTTCCTGCCTCAGCCTCCCAAGTAGCTGGGACCACAGGTGCCCGCCACAACGCCCGGTCATTTCTTGGTTGCAGCCATCATTGTTGTTTGGCGGGCCGGGCTAGGGATTCGAACCTGCCACCTTAGGTGTATGTGGCTGGCGCCCTAGTCGCTTGAGCCACAGGCGCTGAGCTGGAAACTGTATTTCTAAGTCCTTCCCAATTTATAGTATTTTAAGAGGATAAATGAGAAGTTAGGCGGAGAGGTAAAAGGTATAAAACAAAATTTTATATATAAATAGAATCATAATAACTCAGTTAGATTCTGCCAAATACAACAGAAGGATAAAGTACAAAGCCAAAATTAGTTTCTTGTTTTTTAAAGTGTGCTTTATGGACCACTTATGTTGAAATTAACTGGGATACATTCTAGGTTGAAGGTTCTTAAGCTTTTTCTCAGATTTATGACTGTAATCTCTGGAGGTAGGGCCTGACAATCTACATTTTTAACTCAGTACTCTCGATAGATTCTGATTTGCACTGAACTTTGAAACCTATTGTCTTTGCCCAAACTGTGAGGCAGATAAGGTTCAGCCTCAGTGTCCCACACTTTCCTGTTACAGGTTTTCCCCCATAAATTCCTATAAATGCTGATGAATTAATAAGCCATTTACTAAATTTCAATTACTTTTGGAATTTTGTCTTTAAATCTTAATCAAATCCCTCTGATGAAACCATTTAAATCATCAAGGCTGATGAGAATGAAAATATGTTTCTCGTGCAGCTTTCAAAAGCAAGAGGACACATTTCTCTCCTCTGTGCATGTGAAAAATGCTCTAGTGTAAGAAAAGATAACCAGGGAAGCAATAACTGCAATATGTATTTTTAATATTATCACATATCCAGAATTTAAAAGAGAACATATGCTTAGCTTCTTTATGGTTTTCCATAGTTTAAGAAATTGGGATCAGCAAGCAAATGGAGAAATAGAACACCAAATAATACAGAAGGTCTGAATATGAGCTCTATAATTGGATGGCCTAGGCTCAGTCTAGCACTGGGTCTGGGATACAGAAATGCTTCATAACATCAGACTTTTATAAATTGCAGAAGCAATATAGAACAGTGGTGAAGAGTTTGAAGTTTGGAGCCAGACTGTTGGATTTAAATTCCAGTCAGCTATCTACTATCTGCACTACTTTGAGCAAGTTTTCTTTTTAATCTTCTATAGGTTATAGTTTCCTTATTGTAAATTGAAGATAATAATTATCTACATCTCATTGGTTAGTGTAAGAATAAAAATGTTAACGAGTACAAGGCACTTAGGACATTGTGTGGCACATCTTAAGTGTCCAATAAAGGATTTTATTATTAGCATCTGCTACAGTCTCTGCCTCCTGGTGGGAGCTTAGGCAAACTGGAGAGAGAGTTAATCTTCTCTTAATTAAAATACTTTGAAGTTCAGTAAGTACTATTTATAATACATTCCCTCAGTGAAAGTACAGAAATTGAAATGAAATGAAATAAAAAGGCAACTCACAAGCCACAGGCAGATACCTCAAAGTCTTCATCTAGAAAGCCAATAATCTTGGGCATTTTGACTTGAACCTCAAATTTGGGCATAACTGTTTCCAATAAAAGAGAAAAAGAGGTGAGAGTGGGCACGAGATCTTGCAAGTATTAGTAATGGATTCTATTATAGAACCTTATAGGACTGAACGAAATGACTTCAACTCTAAAATGGAGCACAGGAACAATGCCAGTAAGGAGATGGTATGGGCATCTCTTTGTTGCCATGGGCAGTTTGTACTATGCTAACTTGGTTAAACTAGAGCTACGTTTTCTAGACTTTCCTTCTCTAAATTTGTGCATGATTTCAAAGGTGGAAGGAAAGCACCACTATTAGTCTCTGAAGATCATCATAGTTACATGTGGTAACAGAGGGTCCAATAGGCTCCAGTTTGTCTTTATTCTTTTCTCCCTGTGTCTAGCTCTTTTTCCCCAGTGCTAGCCCTGCTGACTGATGGAGGTCTTAGGCCACTGAAATGTTAGCCATGCAGAGTGCAGAGGTAACAGCCTTCCACAGATTTTTTTTACCTGCTCCCTCACATGGTACCCTCGGGAAGCTGAAGGTGCCTGGCTTCCCAGATATCCAGCCAACTCTCCCACTAATGCTTCAGTAATCTTCCCTGAGGTGTCAACTCCTTCTGAGGGACTCTTATTTTTCTGGCTTCTCTCACAGTTCTGTAGGGTGTTATCCTATAATACACCTCTATCCTGTGATTCTTATGGCACAGTTCTAACAAGTCCTGGGAGTCCTATTTTCTTATAGGATTTCTCAGTCATACAGGATTTTTAATTTTAAAACTTAAAATATTTAATTTACATTAAAAATTCACCTAACTGATAATTAGGAAGATGGCTTCAAGGCCTGATTTAGTAATCAACTATCATCGAATGTTAAATCCACTATGTTAGAGTTTAGTTGATTACTATGGTTAGTTGAACTATGGTTTAGTTGATTAATAAGTTACTACGATTTCGAATCATAGTTAATTCAAGTAGTGTAGGTATAGGTTAGAGAGAGCCATGTACAATCCCAGGAAATACCTACAGTTATAAGATACAGAAAAAAGATGTATAGTGTGTGTAAATGACCCAGGTATTGGTTAACAATTTATGCTTGTATAGGTTCGCAAGGATCTATTTAATTGCTAACTTTTTTAGTATTGATATACTTATTTGTAAAATGGAGACAATACTAGTATTTGCCTCAGAGGACTATTGTAAGGATTAAAGGAGGCAGTGCATGAAATTCATGAAAAGTGTACAGCAAATATCCAGTGAAAAAGGCTTGCTAATTTTCAACTATCATATGCTAGACCTTTGTTTGCTACCTATCGGTAAAAATTTGCCAATATTAAATATCATAAGTGCCTTACACATGTACAATCCTTACCATATTCCTTCACCTCAAAGGAGTGCTCTATTTTTCTTCCTGACTTCTCCAGCACAACCTTGTAGGAACCCTGAATGGGCTCCATTGAGAGTGGGAACGAGAGCTGGGAGAGTCCTTTCTGCAATTTGATATTTTGCCATTGGAAAATCCGGTTCCTTTTGGGATTCTATAAGTAAAAATATAATGTGTTCATAGAAACGATTGAAATATGGACTTCTGAATAGAGGAACACAACAACAACAACAACAAAAAAAAATGAATAGAGGAACAGCTTTTCAGGTAAGATGATACTAGGAGGAGTATCATAGATGGTGGATAGATTGGCACCAAATGTAGGAGCCAGGTTTTCAAGGAATTCCAGACTGAGGAAAAGGCAATAAGTTTACTGGCTATGGGATACTGCAGATGACATTTCATAGTGGTGCCTCTTTTTGATATTTTAGCCAGAAATATTGGAAAGGTTACTAAATTATATCATCTCAAAGAATTTTGTTCCTTCCTTTATAGCTTATCCACTTTTCAAAGAGTTAAGGTAAATAGAGAAAATAGTATTTATCTAGTTTTGATGAAATGGTTAAGGGGGTAAGGGAGAGAGGCAATTTCATTTAACCTGCCATGAGCTCTCTCTCCAATTGAATATAGTATACTACTTACCTCAATATAAACAACCGGGAACTGAAAAGAAAAAAAGAATCAGTATGAGTGTCTGATAAAATTTAGGAAGAGAAAACCAGGACACCAACATTAATAGGGGGTATCAAACAAAGGAAGAGTTGCTTCTCATCCAAACAAGGAAATCTCCCCTGTTTGCTTCACAGCACTTCATTGATTTAGTTTAAGACTTAAACATCTCTTAAGAAGTCACAGTTGTCCTTTGGAGAAATACCATGCAATTAAGGAAATCTATTTAGATAAAAAGTTCCAAATAATAAGTTTATTATTATTTTGCAGATGATATTTAAGAGATGAAGCAAATGCACTTTCTTTTTCTATTCAACAAAAATAACTGGTGTCTTTAAGAGGACAACTTTGACTGAATATTTAATTTATTTTAAGAATCAAGTTAATGAACTACCTCAATTCCATTCTCTCTTATTCTTTTAGCAATTGTGCTCTTATGATATTCGTCTGTGGTCATTTTAAGTATCTCCTATATTGGTCTCAGATTTTGCAGAAGAATAGGACTTAACATTTGTGTCTGTTTTTCCCAAACTTATCCAATTTTTTTCTGACACACTCCTTTTATTTATTTATTTATTTATTTATTAAGTCAAATATACATATATCATGAATACATTCATGCATATGTGGAGTACAATGGTCTGATTCTGATTTTTTTAATACAATCTGACGTGATTACATTGAACTAATCAACATAGCTTTCACCTCATTCACTTGATTATTGTTCCAAAACATTAATTGTGCTGTAATGAATAATCTGGTACAAATATCTTTTTTGCAAAGTGATTCTTGGTCTTATGGATATACCCCTAATAAGTGACCTGCAGGATCCAATGGCAGGTCAATTTTTAGATTCCTGAGTGTTTTCCAAACTTAGCCAATTTTATGACACTCACCATTTCATCCACAGGGCGAAAATTGACATCCATAGAGACAATGCGGAATTTCACTGAAAGACAGAGATTTTCCTATGAAATCCACAATGAGAACCCAGGCTATTAACAGCATGCCAGGATGTCCAAGATTGCAGGGTAAAGGAATAATAAAGCTTCTCCCTCCCCTAAAGCTTCCTTGCTCATTTGGCTCCTTTTACCTGTTTGTTCTGGTTTATAAATGGGTTTGTCTGTCTGGACAAAGACTGGGTTCCATATTTTGGTTATTTGCATTGGTTTCCTCTTTATGAAATGCAGAGTTGGACCCTTCACCTCAACAGCAATGAACGCTGGGGAATATGGCGACTCTGGACTCTGTAAAACAGATATGAACTGAAGAATGATCTCTGACTCACTGATTTTCAATGTCTCTGTCTTTACGGCTTTCTGTTTTCCTGGTTAGTCCCTGTGAATTAGTAAGGAACAAAGTCAAGCATTATGCCCCTGTTTTATAAGTAGATAATTAGGATTGTGAAATGTGATGGTAACAATTCACTGATTTGATCAAAGGAGGAAATATACTTGCAATGACATGAACTAATTCTTCAATTCAGCCATGACAGTAAATGAAATGGGGTGCATGCCTTTCACAGCAATATGGTGGAACTAAAATAATTATCAAATTTTATTTTTCAAAAGTCATCAACAAATAACCTTATAGATTATCATTTGTAGTGAGCTGGCATGATTAAGCATTTAAGTAATAAAAGCACAATACATCAATCACCAACCATCTGCAAGATCATAGATGAGTTATTTGACTTTATGAATCTCAGTGTTCATATCTGTAATGGCATGAATATGACTTACCTCAGAGATTTACCTTAAGAGCAAATTAAATCCTTGGTATAGCTAGTGTTACCTTTCATATGTTGCACTAGAAATGTTTATAAATATTATGTGCACATATTAGGTACAACTGTCTGTCTTAGACTCTAATTTGAAATTCATTCTGTATTCCTCATTTTCCTTCATTATACATTTTTTATATTTTTTTAAGGGGTCAAAACACAAGGTATCCAATATGGTCTCTCTTTACCCCTTGCCCTTATCCTAAGGAGTGACACTTACAATGAAGGGGCTGCAGTAGAAAGAGTTTCTCTCGGTCACCAGGTCTGTGAGGAGATTCCTACTCTCCTGTACGCCATACTCCAGAGTCACATTCAGTGTCACGCTTTCATTCAGGTGATTAAGGAAGACACAGGCCTTTGCAGGAACTCCAGTGTAGAGCTCTGATGGGACCAGCACCATGTATTGCCTGTATCAATCATGGTAGGGTTAGGGGAGGGGAAATGGGTGGGTGGGTGGAGGGAGGGTGATTGGTGGGGTCATCTCTATGGTTTATCTTACAAGGGTACAAGTGAATCTTTCTAAAAGCAGAGTATGAATTTCTTAATAACTAAGAAAATGACACAAAGGCTATATTAACCGGTTTGATGAGAGTATTTCGAATTGTATATGAAAACCCCACACTGTACCCTGTGATTGCATTAATGTACACAGCTATAATTTAATAAATAAAAAAAAATCATGGAGGGGTTAAAAAGACGTCATTATTGTGGCTGTTTTGTAGATAATCCTTGCTATTGTCACCTATTAGAGAACACAGCCAGATTTCAGCAGAAGATTATGCTTCAAAGCCCAACTCAAATGACCTGGGCAACTCAGGAAATCCCAAATTAAACATTGACATGCTTCTCTTGTGAAAATATTTACCTTCATAGTATGAGAAGACCTGTTAATAGCCATGGGTAAGCAATCTGAGAGTTATTCTATATTTTGGATAGATATTTACAAAAAGTGAATTAATCAAAAAATTATCATCAAAAGTGTTGAGAACATGTCTACATGTAGTTCCCACTTTCATATGGATGATACTACAAATCTCTTTGTTCAAGGAAACACTAGAAAAATAACATTTAATATACAGGGAGGAGCTGAATTGCTTTTCACTACAGCTCTGGAAGCAATCTTGTCTTGTCTTTGTTTAACTCTCTGGTGATTGAAGACAAGGCTAGGCTAATTACCCAATACATTGCCACATTCACTCATGTGCACCACATACCACTCTCCTGCCATTGCTTGGCGTTCACTTACAATCACCCAAGTAGGCCGCACTTTGTGATGCTGTATATTTGCACACACTTCCCTCTCTTCCTCAGTGTCCTTGTCTATCTGAAAAACTTCCATTTGCCTTATGAGATTTAACTCAAAAGCCACTTTCTCTGTGCATAATTTGGTGATGCCTGCTCCCTTACCTTGGGCTTGGGTTTTCTTTGCAAGTATTCTTACAGATCCCTGAAATGTCTGCTTTTATTGTTCAATTATATTTAATTCTCTGTGTATCATTTCTCTCCTTCTTCTATACTGTGAGACATGGAGGGTAGGCTCTGAAATTTGTTAATCTTTATATTCCCAAGGCCTAATGCTAGCTCCTAAACATTTGCTGAGAGACTGAATGAACTGACACACAAATCTTCTCAATCCTTGACTTGGGGAAAACACAGACACGGAGACATTTTGCAATGGTCAAGAGGCTGATGGCCATTTTAGGAACTGATAAAATATGTTTCTTTTTCTGGTAGGAATTCTATATTCTTACTTGGTAAATGTTTTACAAAGGTTACTGCCCCCCATCTTTGAGTTTTCTAGAATTGGAGTATATCTCTTTCCATGTGAGCAACAATAACCGGCTGACCCTTGAACAATAGAAAATTAAATTGCAAGAGAAATCAGGAAATAATGATCAAGGAGATAACAGTAGGAAAGAAGAAGGAAGGTAGAATTTCCTGGAAATATTGCTTACGGTTCTGCAGCAGCTGAAGCATCACTGGGAAGGAGCAGAAAAAGTAGAATCAAGACTGGTTTGGGCAGTTGCTTTTCCCTCATGGTGTGGAGAGGGATGGGAAAGAATGGGAGTTGGAACTCTTGATTCCTTGAACTCTGTGCTTGTTCCAGACTTACTGGTTTTTATTTTACCTGATGGGAAGCAAAAGCAAACTGCCAATCATTTATTTTTGTAACATATTAACTACTTCCAGCATAAAAAAATCAATTCCAGATCAATTCCATGACCATCAGTATTCTGTCATTCACTTTCCCAAATTTTCCAAATGCTTAAAAATAGTACTTGGAGGGTATCATTGGCTCAATTTATTAATCAGTACTTTATTTTTAAGAAAAAAACACAACAAATTATGTGGCTTGATGAAATAAATCACCATTCTTGACTTTTTATAAAAAGAATGTTAATTAATGTAGAGCCATACCCCAAAGTCTCTTCTTGGTAGTTGAGAAAACATCACATATGTTTACCCAAGATTCATCCTAAGTGGCTCCTTAATGAAACACAGAAATGAAATATATTACAGAATTTTAAAGAAAATAAATTTGGAAGCAACCTGAGCATGGTCTGAAAGTTCAACTTTCAATTTTTATAGGTATCCTTATATTTATTACAGAGAAAATAACAGTTCACTTGGATATAACAACCCATGTAATACATTTTTACTGCTCCCTCAACACCTGTATTAGAAAGCTGATTGATTCATTTTATTCTCTAAGGAAATGAGCTCTATTTGATGTGCATTCTATTTAATTTTAGCTTGAATGATATGAAAATGTTTTATTAACACTAATACAACATACCATTAACACTGATACATCATGCCTCTCTCCAAGGGAGAATATTTCATTGTGCTCATCTCTAACTTGGGGCCAGGCAGATCTTGACATACATTTTTATACATTATCAGGAAGAGTGACAGCACAGTGAAGATAGTGTATGTGACAGCTCTTGATGAACTACAAAACTACAGACATGTAAGAAATTCTGATGATGATAATAAGCTGCGGGTGAAAAAATGCCAAATCGAATGGAATAATAATATGCTGTGCTACTCCTTGGTAGTTAGTAGATTCTTGCAGATGAATCAGCAATAAATTCTGCTGCTTGATTTTGGCTCCATCTCTCACTAGAATCTATGTGCTTTCTGCTTCCACTGATCTTCCTATCCTCCCCTACCTCACACACCTCATCCCTATACTGCCATGAACACTCTCATTCTCTATCAGCTTAAGATGGGATAAACTGACTTTTAATTTTCCTGGGCATGATTATACCTTTTAGATATGTACCAATGCTATATTTGACCAAATGCAAAATAACTAGGTAGAAAAACCCTTTTTGTACAAAGTAAAAATCATCATTATAATTTGAACTTCTGGAATGGGAGAATAAATCTGACATATAATCAAAACTTTATTATTTTGATTTTTAGTTAAACATTTTGGTTGATACATTTTAAATACTTGACATCAAAGGCTGTTATAGTCTATGATCTTCAAATGTTTTATGTGAATTCTCTACAAGGATTTTATTAAAGATGTACTTAAGACCAAAAATCACTTTGCAAAAAAAATATTTGCACCAGATTATTCATTGTAGCTCAATTCATAATAACCAAGTCATGGAAGAAGCCCAAGTGCCCACTCACCCATGAATAGATTAATAAATTGTGGTATGTGTATACCATGGCATACCATGCAGCCTTAAAAAAGATGGAGACTTTACCTCTTTTATGTTTACATGGAGGGATGTGGAACATATTCCCCTGAGTAAAGTATCTCAAGAATGGAGGAAAAAGTATCCAATGTACTCAATACTTCAATGAAACCAACTTATATTTACTCATACTTTCTTATGAAAGATAGAACACACTATAGCCCAGGATGAAGGAGAGAAATGGAGTGGGAAGGGAGGGAAGGGGGGAGGTTAGATAGAGGGAAGGTAAATGGCAGGACCACAACTATGGAGCATATTGCAAGGATACAAGTCAAATCTATCAAGTGTAGAACATAAATGTCTTAACACAAGGATCAAGTAAATGAGGCAAAAGCTATATTAATTAGTTTGATGTAAGCACGTCAAATTGTATAAAAAAAACACATTGTATCCCACACATGAATAAATGTATTCATGATCTATGTGTATATGACTTAAAAAAATAAACATGTATTTGACATCTAAAAATTTCATCATGAAGTAGATAACAAAAGGTGTAGTTTAAATACTCACATGGGGGAAGGGCAGTGCAGGGAGAGGGAAGGAGGGAGGGAGGTGGGGGGGATCATGGGGTGTGACACACCTCTTGGGGATGGTACACAATTATAAGAGGGACTTGACCTAACATATGCAATAAGTGTAACCTTGTTCTTTGTACCCTCAATGAATCCCCAACAAAAATAATAATAGTAAAAACTGGATAGGGAGCTTACAATCTAAGATGATATTAAATTGGATATTAAAAATGTGTAATATCATTTTTTAAATGTATCCAATAAAATGCAAACACTGTAGTGATTTGTTGCCTATAACCATCCATTTAAGATATACATGAACTGGTTTTTTGCTGGTAGGAAATTTTGCATCTTTCTTATATCGCAATTTCTGTTATACTTCCTCAAGTAATTTCAACCCGGTGTTTCATGCTTCAGTATATTTTATTGGTCACTCTATTATACATGTTTGTAACTAAAAATCAAAATCATTATAAAAACTATTCTCGTCTATAAAGTTCTAATTAGAAATAATTTTTCTAAACTGTTACCATAATAATTATTATAAATATATTGCTTATAAAAACTAGCTACATCTAGTATCTAGTATAATCTTAGTAAATGTTAAGAATGAGAAAAGTTTTTTGAAAATAATTTCTTTTTTTTTTGAAAATAATTTCTTAATGTAATAAATCATGTATTCCTTCTTGATTCCTCAAAAAGATTATGTATCATTGGGTGAATATTACTTATTGCTAAATTGAAACAAATTTCAACTACCTGTTATCTTTCTATTTTTTCTATTCTACTCTATTTCAATTCTAAAATATGCCTATTCCATTTCCTATTGTACAGAAGTAAGCACGAAGAAAGCTTATCACATAGACATAGGGAAGTTCTGTTATAACAATGTTGTTCAATTATTTAGGCTTCTCAGTTATAGGCTAAATAGTATTGGTGGTATAGTGGTGAGCATAGCTGCCTTCCAAGTTATAGGCCAAAGTTCTCATTATAATCATAATTAAAAATTGATTTTAATATTTATAAGCTAATTGAATGTGTCCTCCTCAATTTTGTTGAAAGCAAAGCACCAGAAACCAGGTAAATTGTAAAAGTATTGAGAAATCAATCATTCTCATTCTTGGTTCCTAGAAAGTATGCAAAAAAGGCTTACAAGGACATATAACAAATGGCCACAAATCATCACTCCATTTCTTAAAACACAGTTTTTAACCCAGTATATTCAGAAAATTTGGAAAAATTGAAATGTGTTTAAGTTTTAATTTTATATTCAATATAAATCCTCATAAAAGACTTCATTTTATCAAAACCATAACCTTTGCATTGAGTTCATTATACTTGTGGCAAATGTTCACCAATAACCTAATTTGGAAAAACCAGTCTTCAATGTCAAAATAATTGGTCAAATTAGACATCTGTAAGAAAAAATACTGGTTTGTTTTAAATTCGAATGAACTCCCTAATATATATTCCAATGATAACTCTTCCCCACTGGAATTCTAGGATAAGGTAAAGAGTCTTGGTGGGTAGTTTTTACTTAGGTGAAGTAAGACATCTCCACTGCAATCTTTCCTTCTATGCACTTTATTCTTATGGAATTCTCAGGGGCAGTACCAACATGGATAGTAATTGAAGAAAGGAATAGAGAAAGAAAACTAGCATTATTTCTACCACTCACCTCTATGATACACAAAAGTACAGAAAATTCCCAAATGGGCCAAAATAACCCATTTCCAATGTCATGCTTTTCTTGAGAAATAGGTTTTAGATAGATGGGTGTATGATGCCTACAATGGGCTATGATGCCTAGATTAAAAGAGGTTGTGCAAATACATAATCAATATTTTGCAATATTTTGAAACATATCTTTTTAAAGAGTAAAGCAAGAAGTTTTTCACTCTAAGATATATTTGAAATATATATGGTAACTGAAGGAAAATATGTTTATATTAAAATAAGCCTATAAGTCATGACTTGGTTATATTACCAGCATTATGGTAGTGATTTATATAATTATTACCTACAACAGTCACAGGGTTATTGATTATGCATGAGTTCAAAGATTTCAGATGTTTTGTCAAAATATATTGAGGCCAAATCTGAATCTAAATGGTAAATTTTAGTTAAGTGTCAAAAAAGATTAATGTTATGGCATTCCAACATAGACTATACTTACTTATGCCAAAAGTAAGAATTATGAGGACCTTATCACAACATCAAAAATTTTGATAAAAAAGCACAAGAGCTAAGTTATGACTGTAATTATAGCATTAAATTCTTGTATAAGTAAGGACTCAAGAATGAGAAAATGTGAAAAGAATTGACTATAATTGCTGATAATTTTAATATGTGAATATTATAACAAATAAATCTTTTTAATTAATAAAATATAGCTATTTTTTAAAGAAACTTTATAAAAGACATCATTACCTTTGGACGTATTTGTAAACAAACGTCATTTCCAAAGATAAATGTGTTTACAGAACATTGAGCAACTTTGAGTGGGTTGAGAATCAAAGTGTCCTTGCCACTTAGTGTACATTGGGGGAGGCAGAGTTAGAATCATTGGCACATGTAGAATAAAATTGATGCTCATCTTAATACATATGGGACATGAATAACAGTACTTTTAATGAGCAAAACAACAGAAATCTTGGTTGTGATAATATATCTATCATGTTATTTTGCTGATTAATCCTGTGTATTTTCTTTCTTTTTTTTTTTTATTAAATGTTAGCTGTGTCCATTAATGCAATCATGGGGTACAGTGTGGTGTACAATTGAAATAAAATTTGAAATATTTTCATCAAACTGGTTAACATAGCCTTTATGTCATTTTCTTAGTTATTGTGTTAAGACATTTATATTCTACTTTTAGAAAGAGTCACTGTACCCTTGTGAGATAAACCATAGAGGTGATCCCTCCAATC
>CAUYTI010110966.1:0-19714 GCA_963575145.1 Galago senegalensis
AACCAGCACACTGTACCCCATGACTGCATTAATGTACACAGCTATGATTTAATAAAAAAAAAAAAAAGCTATGAAGTCAGGAATACTGATGGGAAGAAGAGAGAAAATAGAAACCACGGAAACAAAGGAGGGGGTGGCATAGTCCTGACATCTGCAGGATCTGCAGGGAAAACTTTTCCTGCAACATTTGAACTTAACAACCAAACCTAAATATTAATTGCAACAAATCGTAAATACCACAGTTTGCTGAAACCATGTGGAGACACTCAGCTGGTGTTGTGGTCGGCATACATAAATAGGTCAGTATATCGGTCTTGCTGAGTATGGCCAAGATCAAAACTGGTGGAATGTGCTGATTTTAATACCCCACTTCACTATGCTATTGCATCAGTAAAATACTTTTGCAATTATGTAGCTTCAAGCATTTCTTATGGAAAATTACTTTTTCTTAACATAACGACCTTTTAAGTTGTGGTTATACTTCATTTTAATTCCCAAACTATTTATACCACTTAGAGTTAGCGCCATCTGATTTAGAAATTCCATTTTACAGCCTCTTGTTCATTACTCTTTCTTTGTATAAATATTTCCTACTTAAAATTATTTGGAAACAATGCTGGGATAAATATGGCAATTTAATGTTTTTTGTCTTTCTACACATTTTAAAAAATTATATGAAACAGTTTTTAAGGTAACTTACTTAAATCTATTTAAGTAGTAAATAAATTTAAGGTAGTAAGTAATTTACTTAAATTTATTTCAGTAGTTCAAAAATTAATACATAAAACGCCAACGTCTTTTCTACATAAAAAGAATCAGATAAAAATTGTAATAGGGGGAAAAAAGGCCCACATAAAATAGCAATAAAAATGAACTATCTAGAATAGTCTTAACAAAAATATGCATGATTTAAATGAAGATAGTTTTTTAATTCTATTGAGAGAAATCCATGAGATGTTAAATAATTGAATACTCTTGTATGGGAAGTCAATATTGTAAAAATTTAAATCCCTGTAAAAGTCATCTATAAATTTAGTAAATCCCAATTAAAAAACAAATAGATTTCATTGATAAAAAACAAAAAATTATAGCCCAAGAAAAGGATGGAAATAAAATAAAAAGACAACTAATAAGAAGAATGTATCAGATTATATATTGAAGCTGCTTCAAAGCCCTAATGATTAAAATGGTTTTCTACTGGATGAATCTATCATCAGAATGGACCAGGATAAATGGTAGTGACAGACAACAATAATACCTTAGTGGCCCACAACAACGAAGGTGTGGGATTTTGCTCAAAGACTCCTGAATCTAGGGTTCAGGCTGACGAAACAATATATCCTGGGTATTATAGGTTACTGTGGCAGAGGAGAGAGTACAATAGTATCTTGCACTAGTAATGAAACACTCTAGAACCTAGGAAGTCTGTTCCCAACTTATGAGCCAGAAAGGGCCTCATCTATTGACAAGGGAGGCTGTGGAAAGGAAAGCTGCCATGTGCCTGGAAGCCACAAACAGGTGAATGGGCGTCAGCAGTAACAACTGGTCCTACTTATTTAATATGTAGGACTTACCTATGTATGAGGAAAGGGCTCTCTAGTCTTTATATCCTTATCATCTTTGCAGGGATGTAAGGACTTGCAACGTATTTTCAGAAGTGGTCTGAGCCCTGTTCGAGGGATTTGATGGTATTTGGAAGAGAAGATAGGGGTAAGAGAATTGTTGATAGAATTTGAGGGGAAAAACATGGAGGTGAATTTTATAATTAGTAGAATTTTCAGGATAATTTTAATTACAAACTCGAATGCTATGAAAATTAATAGGATAAACAGACCATAGAAACTACTTTTTTGAGTCCACTCAAAGGTGAAGACTTTCCCAAACAGGGGCTCACTTTGGCAATGTCCTTCTCCCCCCTCCCACCCCAGTCTTGATTCTGGAATATCACCAGCGTCCTATCTCCATTTGTTTCAATCGGTTTTGAAATAATTTTTAAAATTATCAAGAAAGCTTTGATAAGAAATCATGTATACAATAAACATACAGAATATGTGTTTAACAGTTTTGGGAGATATGACATTCAATTAAACAATAGAAAATTCAAATAACCACTGACTTTAGCAACAGGAACTTAAAACAAAGAATACTACTTACTGTAGAAAGAAGAAATCGTTTCTTGTAACACACTCGTCTAAAATTTCTATTCGAAGTCAGTGTATTTATTTATGATCTCTGACTGTTTAGGCACACATTTGTATCCATTTTGATTCATTACTAGACTATTGTCTTGAAATGTAACTCCTGGGTCGTTAACTTTTGAGGGGTGAATTTATTTCAAGAACTAAGCTGAGACTCTTTGAGCTGAGTTTTACGTATGCACAATTCTTCAGCCATGTTCAAGTATAATTGAACACAACATGTTGATTAGAAGACCTGTCTATCATTCTAAATGCTATTTATAGCCCCCAATTCCTGCCTTAGTCATCTAACCTTCTCTATCCTGGTTTCTTCCTGCAATAGGGATATATCAATGAGAAAAAAAGATTATGTCCCTCATGAAGTAATTTACCTTCTAGTGGAGAATTTAGGTGACATACAAGCACAGAAGTAGGCAATATTTTCGTTAAAAATAATAAAAAGGTATAGTAAACAAAACCCTGAAACAATGGTGTGATAAGAGTAGTGCTAATGGGTAGAGAAGACAACCTCAGAATAAGATGCTGAGACCCAATTAATGAAAAGAAGCCCCCATAAATACATGAGAAAAGTATATATCAGAGTAAATAATAGGCAGGAACCAGGTCCGCCTTCTCCAGAATGGACTCAGATTTGCTTGTTATGACGTGACCACAGTTAGCCAGGACAGGGAGAAACTATTGGACACACATGTGGACCAGTGTTCAGGAAGAGTGTAGGAAGATTTTAAGCCAGGAAGAAAAATTATCCACCATCTTAGGAGGAAGGGCATCGCTCAGAATCTTGGCTAGTGGGTGGTGCCTGTGGCTCAGTGGGTGGGGCACCATCCTCATATACTGAGGATGGCGGGTTCGAACCCAGCCCTGGCCAAACTGCAGCAAAGAAATAGCTGGGTGTGATTATGTCAATGTTTTACCTATAGTTGATGTTCAGTAAGTATTCATGGAATAAAGGAACCTAAAAAAAAAAAAAAAGAAAGAAAAGAAATAGCCGGGTGTTGTGGTGGGCACTGGTAGTCCCAGCTACTAAGGAGGCTGAGAAAAGAGAACGCCTGAGCCTAGGAGTTGGAGGTTGCTGTGAGCTGTGATGCTACAGCACTCTACCGAGGGTGACAAAGTGAGACTCTGTCTCTACAAAAAAAAAAGAATCTTGGCTAGAATAAAGGTAACTTGGAAGTCAATGATTTTATCAGATTTGGAGCAAAGTGGGTGGGCCTAGGACATGTAGAAGAAAGTTCTGTAAATTTTGCTGCTCAATGAAAATTTATTGTACTATTATTGTAGTTACTCATTATCTGTTTTAATAGAATTACCGTAACAGTTAATTGCTTATGACCTTTTATTCTTCTTTAAGAATTTAAATTAGCTTCCCTCTAAGCAAACTGCCACACTATAGCGATCTTTGTTTCCTTCCTCCTGGGCGCATAGCTGCTGCTTGATAAATATTTACCATATTAATGACTACATAAATAAAATATGACAGGCTTGTTACAAGGCTATTGGGTCAAGGAGATGTTTGGATGACTGAAGCATGGATTGAAGGAGTCTATTGCTACAACTTAAAATCAGTCGACAGTCTCTTTACTTTAGGTTGGGAATTTTATAATGTCATCGACCCTGGGATGTGTGTTTACATAATATCTCTTCACAGCTTAGTCTGGTGCATAAAACAATATAAACAAATGGGGTTGGAAAGGAGCAAAACTCTGTGTCAATAATTTTAAACATTGCTACCATGTATGTTCTGACCTCTCTGGGTCCAGTCTTATGCCAGGCATTTTCACATGCATGATCTTGTTTAATTCTCACAAGAAATCATAGAGGAAAGATTGTACATCTTGGTTTTGAAATGGAGGGAACCGTTACCTGGGAATGTGACTTAACATCTGGGCAGAGATGCAGCTTTCAAACCTGGATATGACTTATTTCATCCCTTTATGAAGGGTGACAAGACTAGCTTGATTTTAATAAACATCAGCAGACAAACATCTAGCAAATTGTTGGTTTCTTTGAAGAGCGTCTTAGGAATTTCACGACATATGCTCCTGCAATCATCAGAGAGTTACAGATTCTAGGGAGTTAGTGGTAGATCTGTAAGTCACCAGACACTTCTTCATATGCGATTTCTTACCTGACTTTCACAGGCTGAAGGTCACTGGGAAGCAAAGCCAGGATTCAAATCCAATTTGGTGTTCTTCAGACCATGGCATTCTGGCTCAGAATTTGACATTTTGTTCATCTCTATGTTTATAAGAAGACTAAGATAAAAGACCTAGAGAGATCTATGGAAGAGCTCATTTTGCCATAGCTGAAAGACATTTGCTATTCCCTTGAAGGAAAAAGATGACGTGATCTAAGTAACAAATAGCTTTGGCTTTAAGAAGTAGTTTGTCCTACCAAATGCCTAAAATAATGAAACAAGTGTGCTTAGAGTTATCATGCGCGTGTACTGCTCCAATGTGGGGCGGCATAGAGAAGGACTGGAAGTGGGGAAGGTCAAAGGCAAATGCGGCCAATGTCGGGATTGTCCATAGCGCAAACCTGGGGAATCACTGCTGAATACACAGGAGAGTGGGGTCAGCACCAGAGAGATCACTGCAGTGAGAGCATGCCACAGATTTCTCCACTGGAGAAGGATTTTCATCTCTCTCTGATCCCTTCAGCTCAAAAAGGCCCCCAAATAACACAGACTCAGGACACTTCTTCCACCTGCCCTCCTCCCCCATACCCCTGAGCCAAAAGGATCACCTGCCAACAAGCCTGGGGTGGTGTTTTCACTCAGAGATAATCTCTCACTGAAATCTTGGAAATGTTTCCTCTGAACCCACCCACAGCAACAAACTCAGAGTGCCCTCCATCCTCACCAAATTCTTCAGAAGCCACTAATTTCTATACCACACAGTTAAGACAACTGATGTCTTAAAAATAGATGTGGTTGCATGGAGCCCACTATAGTTCTCTTTAAATGAGGGTTAGTTCTCCTACAGAGAAGCCCAGTTTTGTCATGGGTTCCAAATGAATGCACACTATGTACTCAGCTCACCAGATCTCTGGATATCAATTAAACCCATGATGACGTAGAAAGGCAGGGTGAGAAAATACGAAACTTAGGAAAATCAGGGTCATTCAGATGGGCTATAACTTAGGATGGTCCATGTCGTTAGAAGTAGGCTTAAAACCTAAGTTGAAGTGTGTTTTGGGGATCTGCTCCAAATGGGAATTGCAGTTTCTATGGCTGAAAGTGGGATAGCGTGAGTGAGAGTTGTACAAATCAGTGTTTGAGGGTTTGATTTAAATAATTATGTCAGTTTACATGTTTATGCTAACTGAATCGCTCCCACATTTGTATTGTGACCCACCCAAGGCTCAGTGTTTACGTTTTCCCCCTGACTTATGAGAACCTTTAATTCACTGTGAAAGAAAATATAGAAGTGTTTTCAAATAAGTGAATTCAATGTAGGAAATTTTTTAAAAAATCATAGACATAAGGGCCAGAAGAAAATACGAAAGACCTAACACAGCGATTTTCACTGGGAGAGATCTCTGAATCAGATATATCTGAAGGTACACCTGGGGAGGGCCCAAACTCTCTTTTTGCCCCACTCACATATGCCATTATATATTTTATCTTTTTTTATGCAGTAACCCATTTATGATGTGATTTCATGTAATTTCTTTCTTTGACATCAGAGGCAATCCTAGGTTATAAGAAGCTTTCATGAATAACCCTGCTTGTATTATTTTCCATTTAAATTGGTCACCTCGGAAGCCCCTTCTCACCTAGGTGATACTAAGTACATAGTTGTTGAATGGATGAATGTTGACGCCTGTACTTTGCTTAATGAATGAGCATGTGTCTGTACTTTGTTCTGTACACTCTAATTCTGGGCTTGGATGGAGGGGATCATATATATTTTCATAAAATTCCTTAGGTTATTCTCCTAAGAATTACTGACCTAGAGGCTTTTCACTTCACCTGGGCGTACCCTACACTTGACAGGGCCAAGGTGTATAATAGAAACACATTTCTTCAATCTCTTCTTCTAGTCTTTTCCCAAATATTTTTCTGCACTTACTATGTTTCAGTACCAGGCTTGGCACTGATGAAGCAAGAAACTCTGATCTATCTTTTGGAGAGTACACATCAGCAATTAATCTGTAAGCTGTGGTCTGAGTGTCCCTCCAAATTCCTGCAGTATTAAGGGGTGGGGGCTTTGGGAAGGGATCGCGTCTTGACGGTTCTGCCCTCATGAATGAACAAGTGCCTCATATAGGGGGTGAAGGAAACTGGCTTAGCTCTCTTTGCCTTAGTGCTTTCTATACTGGACGGTCCCTGCCGGGAGCAGTGACTGGGCCCTCGTCAGATACTGAACCATGACCTTGGCCTCCCCAGCCTCTGTAGTTGTGGACAGTGAATTTGTGTCTAAATTATCCAGTCTCAGGTGCCTGGTGACAGTGGCCCAAGTGTAAGCTTGATGGCTCTGTAGCCAGTTCCTTTGGTCTTTCCAACCTTTTCAGTATCTTCCAGCCCTCAGTACTCAGCGTGTTATTTTTAATTTTTCATTCTGGCTCCAGTTGCCCTGTGGAGAATTAAGGGAAGAGGCTTGTGTTCCATCTTGGAAGAAAATAGCGAAGGGAAAGTTGCACCCTCTCTAGGTGGTGCATGAAAATAACGCGCTGTAAACGACAAGGAGGAAAAGACCGTTTGTATGAGGGGAGCCTTCTGCTGGGTGTTTGACATGAACACTTGTTTGAGTTTTCCTTCTGTCTTGTGAACTAGCTGTTACGTTACCCTAACTTTATGTATGAGGACACTAACCTGAACAGAATTTCCTGATTCAGATACAGTCCTATCTATCGCTAGTAAGCAAGTGGGAAGTGCGACCTGAGTTCTGATTCTCTCCAGCGCCCCCTACCTTCAGAGAAATAGAACCAGGTATGAAAAATGAATGGGATTTAGATGCAGGCTGGAGACAGCGCCAGTCTCAGCTCTTCTGCATGACCCCAGGCAGACTGTGCAGCTTCCCCGAGCAAGTCTCATAATCATTAAACTGGAAATAAAAATGACTCATTTGGTTGTCTAGGGTGTTAATTAAGCTAAGGTTTTGCAGGGGTTATCATGGTCTGAGCACTGTTTAAAACCCCTGATATTTATTAACTCATTTAACAACCACCATATGGCTTAGGGGCTAAAATCCTATCTATTTTATAACTGCAGAAACTGAGGCAGAGGCAGTTTAAGAGATTTACTTGCCAAACATCGTACAACAAGAGATGGAAGAACATGGCTATGAACCTAAGCAGGCTGGCTTGGTGTTCTATTCATCTTTATGCTAATAGTATGTGTACCATCATAAAGCCCCCCAAACTTCATCTCCCTTGCTAATAGTTCTAGGTTGCTATAGATTCCAAGCAATAAAGCTATTACTTTCATACCAACTTACTGTGCTGTCTGTAAGACTATCAGAAATCAGAAATCAAATATATTTAATTCAATACTGATGGTTTAGGAATCAGTACGATGTTTTAAGTCCTGGTGATATGGACCTTCACAATTTATTTTTACATATTGGATGGAATTGTTTTCAAAATGTTCTATAGCATGCAAAAGTTATACTAGTCATAATTTGTTTCTGCAGATGCCCCCTGTTATTAAGTTCACCTCCCCCACTCCACTTCGACTCCCTTTATCTACATGGAGGAAAGGCATATTTTAAATTACCTAGCTTCCTCTCACTCTTTGCTTTATGTATTTTAAAATCTATTGGTGAGTTTTGATTGCAAATGCCTTGTTAGGAGGGTCCTGCAGGGCCATTACTGTGGAGCCACCATGGCTAACAGGGACGACCTAGTGACCCATTCAATGGTGGGTCTCCAAGGAGTGACAGCTTGAGATATAGCATATGTGTCTGGAGAGCTTTCCAGGGACAGCAGACTGCATTTTTTCCCTTATTGTCTCACCATGCCAAGGCATTATGGGGACATGACTGTTAACAATGGTGCTTGCCATTATTCTGCTGTTATTTTTTCTCATAGCTTTCTGAGTGACAGTCCCTGGGGAGAGTGAATTATCATCCTTAACTTGTAACTTAACTGCTCCTTTTGTCGTTCTGCATAATTTCTGTCACCCAGGTAAAAGTAAATTGTTTTTCCCCAGTGGTAAATTCTCCCACACTCCGCTTGGGGCCCTTCAGGCAAGCCAGCAGTAGGGAACCTGGGCGGATAATGTGGCTGGTCTAAAGTGAGTCCTTCTGAAGGGAGCCTTTGAAAGGCTTTGTCCCCAAAGACAAATGCCAGGCATGGAGAAGACACTAGCTTAAATAACTAACGTTACAGTTTGCTTCACAATGATGGAAATGGGGATTATAATAGCATGGGCTGCACTGGGCGATTGTGAAGGTTAAATTAGCTGATACATAAAAAGTGCTTACTTCACTGTGTGGCACTAGTTAAGACCTCAGTAAATGCTAGCTTTTGCTACTTTGTAACATTGTGTGCTTAATCATTACAACCATTTTTTTAAAGGTAGTTATTATGACTCTCACTTCCAAGATGAGAAGATTTAACAATCTTTTTGGAGCTGGAATTTAGAAATAAGTGGGCTTAACTTTAAAGCAGGTGGGCTTAACTTCCAAAACAACTCTTGAGATGTGCCCAGTGATGCCTGTCAGATAAGCTGTCCAGATAGTCAGTTACCCAAAGGAAATGAACAGTCCCTGCTGGGACTTATCTACCAGATTTATCAGATGGTCCATTATTTAGTGAATTATCGCACTTTTTGACAACTATTTTTATTTTATTTTACGTATGCGCACAAGTGAGCAGAGTGTTTACATAAAAATGAGAAAAATTTGAAGAATTTACTTCACCAGTATATAAGGTAAAGACTATATCCAGAGGCAAATGTAAATAAATTCAGCAAAACATTGTCCAGGGACAAATATATACACACACACAAAAACAATTAAGCAAGTTCTACCGGCCAGATATAATACATATGTAGAATGTATACCAATAAGCCATATCTTATCAACTAGAGGCAATCTTGCATATGAGACCACAAAAATAGAGCACGTAACCTAAGAGCATGTGAAGAAATCATAATAATCAATGGGAAAAATTAAAATTGTGATCTTTAAATTTTTTTTTACATATACATGTGTTTATTAAGTTTCCACTTTTTGCCTTCACAAAATTAGAAAGGCTTCGATGCAGCATTTTAAAAATAAATCTGTATTTTCATAAGACCACTATAACTGGTTAAGTATAATAATTTATTTTGAAAAATCACTGGTTAAATATTTTCTTTGCTTTCATGAAGGGCCTAAGGCTCTCATAATAATGCTTACCACAACGGTAACAGTAAATACCGTAAAAACAATGATGATAAGATATAAATGGCTACCATTTATTGAGCATTTAGTACATGCTGGACGATATTCTAAGATCTTACTATAAATATCTCATTTAATCCCCATTAGGCAGTTAACATTATTATCCCTAATTTATATGTTATAAAACTGAAATTCAGAGAGATAAAGGAACACATTGAAAATCAGAGTTACTAAGTGGAGGAGATAAGATTTGATTCCAGGCTATCAGATACCCTAGTTCTATCCTTTCAAACAGCTAATAAATAAGTTAGGACTCCAACCCAGGCCAGCTGCCGTGGCTCATGCCTATAATTCTAGCACTCTGGGAGGCCATGGCACATGGATTGCCTGAAGTCAGGAGTTTGAGACCAGGGTGAGCAAGAGTGAGACCCTGTCTCTAAAAATAGCCTGGCATTATGGTGGGTGACTGTGGTCTCAGCTACTTGGGAGGCTGAGATGCAAGAGGATCACTTGAGCCCAA
Organism: Galago senegalensis; assembly: GCA_963575145.1. Taxonomy (NCBI): domain Eukaryota; kingdom Metazoa; phylum Chordata; class Mammalia; order Primates; family Galagidae; genus Galago; species Galago senegalensis. The sequence goes on from CAUYTI010110966.1 coordinate 10,050, forward strand.
GAGTTTTAGGTTGCTGTGAGCTGGACACAACAGCACTCTACTACCCAGGGTGACCAAGTGAGACTCTGTCTTAGAAAAAAAAGACCCCCCCCATCACTCTCCTTCCCTGATGTTAATCCTCAGGGGTGATGACCATGGGTGCTCCTTGAATCCACCTGCTGTGCTGCTCACACTGGGTTAGATTTTCTGTAAAACCAGGTAGCACACACTCATTAGATTTTAAAAAGCAAAGTCCCTTATATTTTAGTATATTATATACTGGCAATGCTAAAATAAGTAATCAGAGTAAATATGATATAAGGACTGAGTTTAAGGACCACGTGATGTTTCTCAGTCAGCTCTGGATAGGTAAGACCTGGGATAGGAACGGGATCGGGGTGGGGGCACAGCTCAACCTGGGAAGTAAGTAAGTCTCTCTGGAAGGATGCTAGCCTTTCTACAAAGGGAGATGCACACTCAGAAAGCATGTTCATGTGACTTTGGGCTACAAAACTCAGCAAAATCTTTGCTGGTAGGTATACATCATGGGTTCAGAAGAAAGGGGGAACCATTACTTAAAAGTTTGTCTCCTTTTTACCAACACGTATCTGAGGCTCAAACTGACTTGTGCTTAAAAGCTGATTATGTTTTTGAGCAAGGGGGATCATCTGAGCCTCACAGCTTCGCCACCTTGAAAACAGAGATTCTGATTCTTTTCTTGCAGAGATTCTGATTCTTTTCTTGCAGGTGTGGGTCCTAACATATGGTAGGAACTCAGTAACTCTAATTTATTGTTATTACTTTAATGATGATCTATTTTAATAACAAATCTAAAGTAGTATTTACTTGATGATAAAATATTAGATTTGATAAATTCATATCCACATTAACTTTATTCTTGATATTCATAATCATCTATTCAATATGTCTTTCCCTAAGTGCTGATAATTAAGATACTCCATGTTACCTCTAGTTTTCCTTTTTCTTTCTTTTTCTGTTTTATGCTCTCTGTCTCTCTCTCCTTTCTGATCCTATCCTTTTTCTCCCTCCCTCTTCCTCTTCTCTCTTCACCACCCCCGCCCCCCGCCCGCCCCCAGGCTGTCTGTTTCTTCTTTTCAAACCAGGTTATCTCTTCAGTTAGTAAATAAACTCTTTATGATTTTATTTCTTTAAGATACTCAAACAAGAAATTCCAGTTTTTATGGCATATCTTGTTCTTAAAAAAATACACACACACAACAATTTTAACCCCTGCTTATGATCCCTGGCAGAAAGAACTTATTGCCTCTGTCTACTTGTTGATGAGATTTCTCATAATTAGTCTTAATATGTACAAAGGTTTGGGTCAATATTGTTGGGGTTTTTTAAAATAATATTAAGACTAGCTGATCCTTCCAGAGAGTCACTTGAGTTGCAAATTCCAGCTACATTCTTTGAGGGGTGCAAGTCATTGTGAGGAATCTTTGAGAGCAATTAACTCCAGTGATCAGTTGGTGGTGACACTGCCACTTTCTTGTGATCTGGACTTTAGGCGCCAGGGTCAGATGTTTTGCCATCCCCTTGACAGTCACAGGGAGGAGTGGGGATATCTAACCTGGGACACCAGCCAAGAATTATTTATCTGTCAAACATTTTGAAATATGAGTCTGTGTGTTCCTGGGACCTGCCGGTCTGATTTTCATAAGGAAAATCTTCACATAATTTTTATAAAGGTAAAAAAAAAGGGCAAGTCCCATCACCAAAAGCGTAAGAAGGAAAGAAAGAGAGGTACGATTTTTAATGTCTTTTCACTTCCTTTAAAAGCAAACAAATGTCCCTGACTTTTGAGTACATGTCTCCACAAGCATCAACACTGAATTTTGAGTCAGGGAAAGCTGCTCCTGCTCTCCCAGAGACTCCCTCACAGAACCTCTGGATTACAAAAGTTGCCCTTGCAGCACCTGGCTTTCCAGGAGTTGGAGAAGGGTCAAATTGCTTAACTCAAACCTGCTTGTGCACTGCTTTTTACGTTTGGGAGCAGAAATCTCTGCCAGGCCACCTTCCGTGTTCCTTTTCAGGCTCTGATTCCCTCATCTGTGGCCCTGCTGCTCCTCTCTCAACCTCTGAACCCCTCAGTTGAAACGGCACAGTGGGGTGACGTTTGGTTTGCAGAAGACAGCAGCACAACACTCCTTTTTGATTTAGTTCTGTTAAAATTTGCTCTGAGAACAAGTTTGCAGGGATACGGAGTAAGAAAAAGGAAACCAGGTGTGCGTGTGTGTGTGTGTGTGTGTGTGTGTGTGTGTGTATAGGGGATACCCTTAAAAGTCCCGCTGATAAAATCAGCACAGATTTGGAAGTGCATTATGGTTTTATTTTTCAACCAAACCACGCTGCTGAGGGATCTGACTACTGAGAATAAAGAGGGCACATTTGTCAGACTTTTCAGTTCAACGTATGCTTGTGGAGTTGGTAAATAAAACACCTGAACGGCTATGAATTGCCCTGGTGTCTGGTGTCTTTAGAGCTCAGGTTTACCTTACGGTTCTGCGAGTCCTTCTCTGGCTCAAAACAGCTTTGTATTGAGGGAAGATATTTGAGACCGATTACCCTACAGAAAAGCAGCTGAAAAATCAATTTGCTTACGGAAAAGTGAGCTCACAGGTGGCAAGAGAAAAATTCAGTAAATGTTGATGAATGTGTTTCAAAGAAAGTCAGTGTTTTTGCCTAGTGGGTGATTTCAGTGTAAATTCTAGGACCCAGAACGTGCTTGTTAAACACCCACTGGGTGAAGGCGTGTAGTACTTACATCACACCCGGGATAACAGTTGGCTGTCACTGATGGGTCCATGTGATATGGAAAGGGAAAAGGTAGTTAACAACATAGAAAGGAGGCCAGTTTCACTGAGATGTCCAATACACATTGGCTGGAGAAATTAAAAATCCACCACTGAAAATTGTTGTCAGTAAAATCCGTTTATGCTGCCAGGCTTTTTCTTCTTTTTCTTTATCCCAGGTAAGCTGAACATGCACGAAACCTACATTAATAATGAACAATTGCCATCCCTTTTACGGAAAAGGATTCCTATGGCGATCTATTTCAAAATTTGCCTAAAAAGGTTGTTTAAGTTATAATCAAAACGTTTTCCTTGGTTTGGGAGGAGAGAGGAATTGAGCCCATAGCAATCCAGCTCAGAGGATAAGCTTTTCATAAAAAAAAAAAAAAGAAAAATAGGGTGACATTCTTTTTATCCACAAATTAATGGCTGCATCCTTAGCAGCATACCCTAATTATAGCTTCAGGTCTTCCAGTTGAGTTAAATCAACATGAAACGTAAGGACTGTTAAGGGAATATCTTACTGTTCACATGTATATGTTGAGAAAGAGAGAGAATTTTAAATAATTTTATCGAAGTATTACTAACATGCAAAAAGCTTTACTTATTGAGTGCATACAACTAGATGAATTTGGGGCTAACTGTACACTCATGGAACCATCACCACCAACCAGGTAAGAGTCCTACCCATCACCTCCCAAAATTTTCTTGAACTTCCCTTATCATCATCATCATCATCATCATCATCATCATCCCTAGTGTGTGGCCGTGTGAGTATGTGTGTGTTTGGTAAGAACAGGCAATATAAGATTTATCCTCTTAGACAATTTTAAGTTTATAATACGGTATTGTTATCTACCTATAGGCACGAGGCTATGGTATATGCTAGATCTCTGGAACTTACTTATCATGCGTGACTGAAACTTTCCATCCATTGACTACTCAATATATTATTCATCTGTTGAGCAAATCCTGCATATCATTTTTAAGGCCAAAATCAATAGAAGTTAGGAAAGTCCTCCAGCATCCTAAAATAACTGAATATTTAATTGTCGAGAGGAAAAGCAGCCTTGTTGGGGGTCAAGGGTACTGAGTCCACAAACCCCGCTGACCTGGTTTGACGACTCAGCTGAGTGAGAAAGTTCAACCCAGGCCCAGTGAGAATGGAAAGCAAAAGTGAGTGGAACTGATAAATAAAACTGGAGCAGCGTGGGCAATGTGAGTAGGAAGCAAAAGGAACCTGCACAAGCTTCAGGGAATAGAGAAATTTTGTTTAAGAGAAAAGGGAAAGTTCAGAGCACTTCCAAAGCAAGTTGGAAGTGGGTCCCTCTAAGTAAGGACAGGAGGAGAGAGGCAAAGGCTGTGGGGAGGTGTAAATTCCCTCCTCTCTGCGTGAAATTGGTTGCACGTCTTTCATTGGCTCTTCTGCACCACCAGGCATTATTGCTCTTTTCTATTGGCCAAAAGAGATTATTGTCTCCTTTGATTGGTCTTTGATTACCTAGCTTACCTTATGCCTGCATTCTTTCCGCTATTTTGGGGGAGAATTTGTAGTGTTGAATGTTCCTCTGGGCCTTCCAGAATTCCTTTTTAGCAGACTGGACTTTCCTCCCAGCCCCCTTCAAGCCTGTTCTTTTTTTCCCCTATCAGCCTGACCTATTTAACATACAGCACTTCACCTTCCCTTGGCCACCAGCATCTCTTGTGATGAATTTTCAGAAAAAGATTTCTGAGAAATAATTACCACCTCTTGAATGACACCAGTTGATTCCCCTTTATTCTTATTTTGGGGTCAAATTTTCTACTCTGCCATACACTTCATACAGACCCAAGATTCTTCACACTTTTTATTCCCTTTTGCTCACTGAAGGCTTTATGTGTAACATTTTGTTGTTGTTGTTGTTGTTGTTTTACCATTTCTATTTTAACAGTTTCATCTGTGTATGTTTTGTAAACCATACATCGTTTCTTCCAGTATTATTTGACCTATTAAATATTTTGAATTATTAACTTAATCACAAATGATACTGAAATTACTAGCTTTGCCGTCCTTGGCATGATTTTAAAAGTTTCTATGCTTTTGTTTCTGTATATGTGAAATGAGGACAATAATATTTATCTTATGGTGTTGTGATGAGAAACAAGTGAATTATTAATGCAAAGAATTAATTGTAAAGTTCAATCTCTGCCATTAACGTTGAGATCCTGATACTACAAAGGTGAGGTAAACTGATTGAGATTCCCAGTGCCTTCTGGCACCCCAGATTCCCAGGGCCTTCATCTCAATGGCTTTGGCTGGGGGATTTCTAGGCCTGGGATTGCCTTGAAGTATCTCATGAAACACCTGTTCACTTCTACCTTTACAAAGCCTTTCCTTTCCCCTGCTAACTTGAATAGAACTGATTCCTTGATCCGGGGTGTTACCCTGGTATTCTGTATTTACCAGTATTTCTCAGTCTTGGTACTGTGGATACACAGGGCTGGATAATTATTGTTGCAGGTGGTGTTCGAGGTAATACATACAGAGAGGATTCCCATAAACATGGATAGTTGGCTTCCAGAGCCCCAAACCCTAACCACTTTGCTATGCTTTCTCTCTTGTGAATAAATTTGTTTCCACCTTGGAATGTATAAACCTCAGAGAATTGGGAGAGTAAGGATGGGACGCAGAGGCTGTCATCACCTTTGATTTCAGAGCTTCAAGCTCGGTGTACACATTCAACTAGATAAAGACTCAATTTTCTGTCTTCCTATCTCTTTAGCAAGGAATGTTTTACACCATAGAAGTAAAGTAACCATTTCAAGTCCAATGTATTAAGTGATATATAAATAAAGAACTGAGACTTTTTGAAATTATCTTTTGTTTTTATTTATAAATATTAGTTGTCTATTTTTTGAGACTTTGGGGAAAAAGTAATAAGAAGTTAATTGATGACTCCATACTGAACCTCAGAGTCAAAGCATCCTATCATAGACATACTCTTATTTGACGATGTGAATGTTACTTTCTTTGCATTACTATTATTATTGCTTGGTACTGCATTGCAGCAGTCGCCTGATTTCTTTTCTGAATGTATTTATCTTCATTCATTCTTTATGAGGTTTTAGAGAGATTAGACTTCCTAAGGTTCCAAGTTGGTGAATACTAGAAGGCCCAGATTCAATGTGATATGCAGGCAGTTGGGATGCTCTTTAGTTCTTTATTGGTTTTTCAAGATTCATTTCTTCTTCCCTTCCATCCCTCCCTCCTTCCTTTTCTCCTTCCTTCCTTCTTTCTTTCATTTTGCCTTTCCTGAGATGGGATCTCTGTCATCCAGGCTGGAGTGCAGTGGCACAGCCATAGTTCACTTTAACTCTGAACTCAGGGGCTCAAGTGACCCTCCCACCTAAGCCTCCTGCGTAGCTGGGACTACAGGTGCACATGAGGTGCCGACTCACGGTGATTCCACTTCTTTAGATGCGCCAATCTCACTACCAAAATTACCAACATGCTTCTCACCCTCATCTTCACCTTCCTCATCCCTCGCATCATCCCTGTTCCTTCACCTCTTTTACTCTGTTGATTATTTGTCAGAAAACCACGGTGTATAGCTTATTTTTTTTTCCATCAATGACAGAGGATTTCAAAGCTCAAAATGTTAAACACCCTGCTGATAACTCCCTTCTCACCACACCATTCTTCAACTCATTCTGCACTCTTGCTAGACCAGTAGGGCTTTGTTTCTTACACAGTCAAGTCCCTTGAAGTTCTGTAGAAATGATTTTCGATTTACTGACATGAGGAATAATCAATTGTTGATTTTTATTTCCATTTTTTTTCTTTTCTTTTTTTTTTTTTTTTACAGTTTTTTCTTTTTCTTTTTTTTGGCTAGGGCTGGGTTTGAATCCACCACCTCCGGCATATGGGACTGGAGCCCTACTCCTTTGAGCCACAAGCACCGCCCACCCTCAATTGTTGATTTTTTAGATGTCAGCTAGAGTGGTAGAACTATTATAGAATTATGAGGTATTCTAAGAGTTTAAATCACAGCCCTATGGTGCTTTTCAGGATTGTTCTTTGGTCTGCCAGTGACACTGTGACAGATGGCAATTGTACAACTGCTGCTCTGACTCACTGCTGCAGCAGCCAGGAAGAATCAAATTATTCAGGAATTTAAATATGTATGTTACTAATAATGCAGGTCATAACTGAATGGCAGCATCAAAATAAATCTTACCTGCAAGTAGGTGTTTTCACCTTAGTTTTATGTGATTTATGGAACACCCAGAAAGTACTTTGCTTCCTCCAAATATCCACGTACTGGGGGGCTGTAATGAATGAATGAATCCTTTTACTAGCCGTGTTCTTTTAAAAGCCAACAACCCTCGGAAGGAAGCGTTAATTAAAATTAATTCACACCCAGGTATTAACAGCAGGGCGAGTAATTTCTAGACAAAGAGTTAAAAGACTTACCAACTTGCCCTGTTACTTTGAGTGTGCCACTTCACCTTTCTCAGCTTGTGTTTCCCCATCTGGAAAACAGAAAATGATGAAATTCACCTGCAGATTCCTATTGTGAGCGCTAAACAATGTAACACAAGTGAAAAACACTTTTAAAAAGTAATTTCGCTATTTTTGCCCGGCTTTTGTTGCAATTTTCTAAATAAAAGCATAGTGCATGGAGACCCCTAAATGCCGAGGGTGGAGATATTTAAAACACACTCGCCAAATTTCAAAGTTTTCACCCCAGTCATTCCTACACGTATTTTTTAAATAATGAGAATTTAGAGTTTGAGGGGTATTTGAAAGAAAATTGAAGGCACCCTAATAATGAAACTGCAGAAGAAAAAAAAGATTCTCAAATCCCTCCTGGCAATTGCGCACTCTACCAATTACCTACAACCCTTTCAGACTTCCGGGTGTCCTCACTGCAAATTAGGAGACATTACTTAACTGCATTTTTGAGATTGTCAATCCATGGAAGTTATAACACTGTATCAACTCAGGGAAGTGCTATTTAAATTTTTCCATTACATGAATAAAACCAGTGCTTAATGTTGACTCACCAAAGCAGCGAGACGCATTTGGAAACCAGTTTGGAAACCAGTGCCAATTTGAATCCTAACAAGAGAAAAAGAATGGGTTGTTATGTTCAGGACGGCCACCTGGACTCTGTTCTTATCCAGTGTGGGATGTATCTACGGTCTAAAATCCCACTATTAGAGACTTGTGGAGGATATGGACCTGATAGATGACCCACCTAGACCGGGCAGGGTCCACTGTCGGTCATTCTCCTCTTTATCTAGGTTCACAGTCATTTGCCACCACTGGCCACTCCGCCCTCCTGGAATTTTTGCAAAATTTGTATAACTAAGTTTTTTCAGCCAATCAGTGAGAGAGTTAAGTTTTCTCATCCTCTATGTGTTGACTGATGAAATTACTAAAGCTACAGGGAATGAAGCATGGGGGAGTTGGGGTAGGGTTGAAGATTTAAACTTTATTGTTCTTGCTTTAAGTATTTTATCCACATAACAAACAAACAAAGAATAAATGAAGCTAATGCGTCAAAAACCACACAGGCAAGTCCTAAGGATACTTTAAAGCTCAACACCAACCTCAGTCTACACTTATCCTTGAATTTAAAACTCAGTCATCTGAATGCATATGGCTCTTTATTTAAATCTCAGGGGCAGAATATAAATGTCTTCACACACTTAACACAATAACTAAGAAAATGCTATGAAGGCTATGTTAACCAGTTTGATGAGAACATTTCAAGTTGTATATAAAAACAGCATACATATACAAACAGCAGTACATAAAAACCCATGATTGCATTAATGTACCAGCTATAAAAAAAATAAAAAAACAAATAAAAAATAATTGTGAGGGAGCAAGACACGAAAAAAAATCTCTTCTTGTATTAACTTTTTTTTTTTTTTAATATCAGAGACATTGATGAACATCTCCCCTACTGGCATATGTTTTGGTATTTCCTAGAAGCCCAAGCATTTTATCTTTTCATTACACTCATTAATTCACTCACCCATTCATTCGTAGCTCTTTTATTTTAAGCTCCAACAACACAGACATAAGTGCAACAAGTCTGGCCCAGGGCTTTCCCTCCAATTCTTGTTGTGTGAATTAAATAGGGCTTTCCTTGACTATTCTAGTTACTTCCCCCAATCCCTGGAGATATAAAGTATCCTTTCATAGCTCTTCACTCACACATGTTTTTTATTTTAGGGATTCTTTTTTCCACACCAAGTATATATTTCTAACAAATGTTACTTAAGGTCTGGGAAATAAGTTCTCACTTGGTGTAGAACCTTTTGTCACCTAGTTCAAAGACAAAATCTGTGTTTCACCTTCATCTCACTTTTGCTTTTACAGCCATAAACTTGTCTATACTCATTATAACTGTGGCCAGTCACACAGATAATCAGGCCAGTATGTCAAAGAAGGTGCCCAGATCCACGTGGTATTCTTGTTCATGCATGTGATATAAGTTCCAACTTCTAACTTTCTAAGTTGTTGGCTTTTCTGTTTATTGTGCTTAGCTTAAAATATTTTCTGATATGACTTTTTCTGAAAAAAAGGATTTTTGTCTTTATAATACTCTTTGATTTTCAGGAAAGTTGCAAAGACAATAAAGAGAGTTTCTGTACACACATCACCGATGTATTCCATAGTCCACCTCTTACACTCCCATGATGCACTTGCCAAAGCTAAGGAACGGATGTTGGCACGTTGCTATTTCCTGAAATACAGACACTATAGTTTTCCATTAACTTTCTCTTTCTATCCTAGTATCCAAACCAGGGTACCACAATTTTCTTAGTTGTCGTATCTCTGTAGTCCTTGTAATATGTGACAGTTTTTTTTTTTTT
>CAUYTI010110967.1:0-28556 GCA_963575145.1 Galago senegalensis
CACAATGACTATGCAAATGACATGAAATTTATGTGAACCAGCTTGATGAAAGTATTTCAAAATGTATATGAAAACACTACACTGTACCCCATGTTTGCATTAATGTATACAGCTATCATTTAATAAAAAAAAAAAAGAAAGTTCTTCCTACAACTTAGCTATAAATTTAAAGATGCAAAAACTGAACTCCACCTGTGGGAGACATATTGGCCAAGGTCATACTCCAAAGTCAAAAAGGTGATATTCAAAACAGCTAAAGAGCTATTCCACCCCTCTCATTTTTCTCACAATTTTGTGCTCCTAAATTTGAATGTGGAAGTTTGTCCTGATGTCACTAATTCCTAGCAAAATAATGAGAAATCCTGAAAAGAGAATACTAATAAAATGCACCCTTCTTCAAACACATATGTGCTGTACTCTTTCTCTCAGGCTCAGTTATTTCATTATATTTATAGGGCACCATAGGCAATACTGCCGAATAAAATAATAATTTAAACTTAAGCTCTTTGACATGTAAGTCAGCCACTGAAATAATTGTAAGCTATATGAGTGTATCACCTGACACTCCAAATCCTTGCAGAAGAGACTGTCTAGGAACCTGGAAAGATGGCTTTGAATATGTTCTCTGACAAGTTGTGTCTAGGCCGAAATAGGACAATTTACTGCTTACATGCAAAGCATCTTAGGAAGAAAACAGAACAGGGGCATAATCTTCCATAAAGAAGGAAGGCAATTTATTTCTTGAAGAATAGGCAGAGGGACAAAGTACCTGGCTACTGCCAGGGCTCTTTTGCAATTCAGAGGATGACTGTAGCTTGGTTTATAATGAGTTTTTCAGGGAAGCAATGCAGAGCTACTCTCTGGAACTTTGCAATATTAGTCTAGCCCTCAACCAGCTTTAAAAATGATAAATCTTTGACCCTGAAATAGCATCTTTTATGTTTAATTTATTGTCTTTAGCTTGAACAAAGTCCCCCTATTTATTTTCCCTGGCCCCAGGGGTTAATAATTTATTTTCTTCAGCCTCAAGAAGGTCTTCTTCATTTGTTTTCCACAGATCAAGGAGGAAACTTTTTAGATGCAGATCAAATGGTAGCAGTGAGCATAGACGCTGAGGGACAGAGTATAGATGAAGGTTTATTCCTCAGACCTTGTTGGGCATCTTCCTACATTTGATAGCACATGTTAGGTTTAATTGTGTGTAGTGATGAAGGCAGCCGGGGTTACAGATTCCTGCAACAATGTAATAAATTGACACTTGTCTTGGACATTCCCTGGTGGCATGTGAGAGCTGAGTTAGGAAAGTTGACGGTATACACCTCTTCTCACTTCCATGGTCAGTGTTAGGAGGTTGGTAACTTGAAATTGGCCCATAGGGGAACATTTACACCCTAGCAATTGGCAAATGGCACATGTTGGATATATCTTTCTTTTGTTTAGAGGGGTAATAATTAAACATGTCTAGCATACTACTCTCTCTACACTCACATGTGTGCATTTGTAGTATAATAAACACCTTTATTCTGCTTCCATAGGCATCTGCGGTTAAAGTCATATCCATCTTCCTCCTGGGTTTTTCATTTAGTCAGTAACCCCGGAGTGTTGGCTTGGGAACTGATAATTCAGCATGAAGTGTCCAGACTTTATTCTTTCCTTAAGTCTTTCACAGGACAATTTTATATTTCTTTTTAGTTGCTAAGATTTAAGGACCCTCTGAATAGTAATCAGACAAATTTTATTATTCTATTTTATATCTTTACTTGTTAAGTATCAATATCTCCAAATGTCTATCTGGTCGAGAATTCCTAAGTTAGTCTATTTTTCTGTCCTTTTACCTCCCCATGGTGTCTTCTGACTAACACCCTAGCTTCCACAGCAACCTGTGGAGATGATAAGATCTTCAGATGCTGGTAAAACAATATTTGTATTCACGGTTAAAGGAGAATAGTTTAAAGCCTATTCTTTAGAAGAAACAAAAACAAAACTTCCAAGCAATAATAATATTTGCCTTGAAGAGGTATCTAGGATGACTTAAAGTTTATTTCCAACTAGCCGATTTGGAGGAGAAGTGATTTCTAACCATGTCATATGAGAGACAACTGAATGAGTGAAATACCACATGGAATAGTAGTTAATCCAGGGTCCTCCCAACCACAACAAGCTGGGCATGAAAAACTTGTCCAAAAGTAGTGGAGCCTGTTCTGGGAAACGGAGACATGGGTTTAGAACTTTTATCTACATTTTCTAAATGAACAGAGATTTTTCCATTATTTAATTCTTGCTCAATATTTGCCAAAAAAAGAACCACCTTACAAAATAAAACCATCTTCTTAAGAAACATAATGTTAAAATTGAAAGTCTGTGGATTTGGTATGAAATGTACTACTCAGTGTTAATACAAGTTAGCAAATGCACATCTTCATAGGTTGCTGGTGAGAGACGAAACTGGGAGGTATTTTGGAAATATACTCCCAAATCCTAAACATCAGTTTAGGACTTTATTCTACGGATTTTATTCTGTGAGAAGTAGTATGACATGCAAGAAGACTTAGATATAGAAGTGTTGGTGGAAGCATTTCAGGACATCAAAGATTTGGAATAATATTTAGATAGAGAAGTGATGGTGGAAGCATTTCCAGACATCAAAGACTTGGAGTAATATGGGTGTCTAAAAATAGGTAACCATTCAAATTATTAATTGGCATGATGCGACTTATTAACTATTTGAACTTGAGCAACATTAATCCCTCTGAATCTGTCTTAAATATGTAAAAAGAGTAAAATACTAATAGTTAATATTTATCTAGAGATGATTTCATGCAAGCACTGCTCTAAGTATTTTGTATATATTAAGCTATGTGTATGGTTCTTACCTGTAATCACAGCCCTTTGGTAGGCCAGTGAAGGAGCATCACATAAGGTCCAAAGTTCAAGACCAGCCTTGCATACATAGTGAAACTATCTCAAAAAAAAAAAAATTAAAAAACCTAGCAGGGCATGGTGTAGTGTACCTGTGGACTAGCTACTTGGAAAGCTGAGGCAAGAGGATTGCTTGGGCCTAAGAGTTTGAGGTTACGTGAGCTATGATGATGCCACTGCACTCCAACCTGGGTGACAGAACAAGACCCTCTCTCAAAAATAAAATAAAATAAAATAAAATTTAAAAAAAGAAGTATTTTTTCACATATTCATTTACTGTTCACAAAAACTCTATGAGGTAGGTATTTCTTATCTGAAACTCCTAGAGGATGAGAAACTTGCCTCTGATTACAAAGCTGGTAATTGGCATGGCTACCCTTTTAACTCCGACCATCCAGCTCTGTCTTCTTATGCTGTGTTAAGAAGCACACAGTTTTACCTCACAGAACTCAGAGGAGCATGTGAATACAGATTGTCAGACATTAGGTACGAACTCAATAGTACTTCCCATTAAAAATAAAGAAAGTCAGTAGGAACTAGTTAAAAACTTGGTTGAGTCTAGAAAGATCAGAGGCAAGACAAGTGCAAAAGGGGATTTGAATGAATTGGAAAGTCCTTTTAGGAATGATGTACTTGAGAAACGTGTACGCCCTTGTACAGCACTGACAGATTTGGAATTGCCTTAGACTTACCGGAAAGTCTTGCTACAGCGCTTGTACTGTGGAGCTTTTGAAGCGTGGAGATCAGGAATAAAAGTTACCGGAGTACTTGGAAGGAGGGAACCATTGAAAGAAATACCACGAGCAGCTAATAAGTGGTGCCTGGCTGAGGCAGAAAGGATTGCACTTGGAGGCATTACACACAGAGCTGTTGGCTGTCACCTAGGAGAGGATGGAGAGCAGACAGGGAGATAAATAGAAGCTTTCCCTAGGTAGGGATTGCAGGAAGCTCCTGATGCACTTGCGGCCATACAAGAAGCTCCAGAGCTGAATTAGAAAATCTGATATTAGTGATTGACTTTCCTGCGTCTCAGCACCACTACAGTGCTCAGGGCAGGTTGGTGTTTAATGCCCGTGAAAAGAAAAGAAAAAAAAAAAGGACAAAGCAATTATGCTGCAAAGCCATTCTTAATCGTGGTTTTACTAATCTCTGAGTTTTGAGATATTGCAATTAATGCTTGAGTAACACTAAACGTATAATTTTAATTTCTTGAACCTATTAGAAACTTTTCAAATTATTCCGTTTGTGTTCCTTGGGTCTTGGATGGATTTTACTCAACTTCATTTTTATTTAAGTTAAAAAGGTTTTGATGTGTACCTAAAAAAGGGAATTTGATACATACATACAGATTTTTCTGTGGGGTAATGGAGGCCTAGCCAAACATCAGCTTGTGTTTTATAGCATTAGATACCGGTGCATTTTTCCTTCCTTCAAAGCGTACATTCTATTGGTCATATTCATTCACTTCTTCCAATCATCTAGTTTTATTCCCACCCAAATGTGCTGTTATGTTTTGTATATGGTTTTTTGTTCTCCATTTTTAAAAAATTTAATTACATCATGCATGCATGGTGGTTCATTAAAAAATTAAACGTAACAGAAGTTTTTCAGGTTCTATACACGAGACACCCTCTTCACTGACAACCATGTACTTGGTCCTCAAGAGTAAGTCCCGACTCTCATACCCAAATCTGCCAGGCCAAAATCTACAGATTTATGTTTTAACCTTTATATTTTATAATATTTACTTAGCAACCTATTTTTATTAAAAATATTACACACACTTGCGGAGCAGTACAAAATGGTGCACTATTAATAGCAAACAATAGCTTCCACTTAAATAAAGGGGCTGATTTGAATGCCTGCCTTTATCTGCTGCCTCTGACACGCCACCAAAAATCACAGATCGAGAAAAGCATCAGTGCACAAGCACAAAGAACGATAGAGGAAATAATAGCAACACACAGTTGGAAGCTGGAAAATAGACAGACAAGTGGTGACTGAATTAGCCAATTCGAGGAAGCAGAAATCTAATTGGGCATTGCTAGAAGCTCCCTATCAAGTTAATTTGCTTTGTAAAGCCTCGTAACAGAAACCAAAGGCATGGAGCATCTCTGCCAGTGATAGTGAGGATGAGGGGTTAAAAAGCAGTTCTAAAAGAAAGATTCTGTAAGTAGTGAACTTCCAATTTTCCCTTTCATGGGTAATTGGCTCTCACCCATGCTGGCAGAAAATTGGGGGTTTACCCTCTGGAAAATTTCAAACAGAGATTCCCTTGGCTGCGGGAATCTGAGCACAGAGGGTGAGATTAATATATATACTAAATACAGAAAATCTAAGGAGAATAGGAACCAGAATTATTTCTGTAGGAAGGGAAATAGAAGAGGCTTCTTCAAGGAGACTTGAAAAATACCTAAAGATTATCCTATCGTAAAACCACAGTCAAGAATTCCACTCATATTCACAAACTTCTGTAGACCATTTTGTTGTCAAATTATTCAACATGATCAGCTAGCTGGAGATCATCACACCTTTAGACGCCTAGAGAAAGTTTTCATTCTGAAAGACACAAACAGATACAAACAACAATAGCAACAACTAAACTTGGAGAAATCAGAGATTACGCAGGCAGATAACGAGAATTAAATGGAAAATAATTAGCACCCTCAGAAAGATAAAAGATTTTGTTTCCATCAAAATAAGCAATACTGCAAACAGTGTCTTTTGAGGAACAAGAAAGAAATCCCATATGTTTACAATATAGCAGCAAAAATGAAAATTAAATAAAAATTTTAGAAGTGAATAAAATATCCCAGAAAATAAGATTCTAAAGAAGAGATCTAAAAGAGGAAAGGAAATATAAAGAAAAGGATGGATTCAATTGAACTTATATCTGGGAAAGAGAATTTCAAAACAGAAATGCAGATGAGAAAGCAGCAAAGAGGGCATGAAAGAAATTGTAAAGAAGTAACTAAAAAAATAAATCCATAAAGTTGAAGAACATGAGTCTTCAGACTAAAAGAGTCTATTGAATGACCAGAACAAAGAACATAGAAAAAGACTCTCCATGGCACATGACTTTGAAATTTCAAAAGAAACAAAAACAAAAAAGAAAAGAAAAGGAGGCTTGCAGAAATAAAAATAAAACACAGTGAAGGAATAGCAGAAGGTGAAAAGAGGCAAGAGAATTGAATTGAAATTCTCAAGAGCAAAGAATTCACTATTCTGTCAGAAAAGAACCCACATTCTGTAAAATAATTTAAAGATTTATTCTAAAGCCAAATACAAGTGACCATGGCCTGGAGCCACATCCAAGAAACTTTGAGTAAGTGATCTCACTGTGCTTGGGTTACAGTTAGATTTTATATGTTTCAGGGAGACAGGAATTACACATAAAGTCATAAATCAATCCATGGAAGTTGTATATTAGTTTGGCGCCAAAGGGCAGGATATCTTGATGCAGGGAATTATAGATTACAGGTGAGTTAAAAGATTCTTTGATTTGTCATCGGATAAAGATATAAAGCTTTGTTTAAAGGTTTGGAATGTTTTGAGTAAGATAAGGAAGTCTGGCTAGGTGTGAGACTAAAAATTTACTAGGTTTAGTTCAGTGCCTGTGGCTCAAGTGGCTAAGGCACCAGCCACATACACCTAAGGTGGTGGGTTCGAATCCAGCCCGGGCCCGCCAAACAATGACGGCTGCAACCAAAAAATAGCTGGGCATTGTGGAGGGTCCTATAGTCCCAGCTACTTGGGAGGCTGAGGCAGGAGACTCGCTTGAGCCCAGGAGTTGGAGGTTGCTGTGAGCTGCGATATCGTGGCACTCTACCCAGGGGGACAGCTTGAGGCTCTGTGTACAAATAAAAAATTACTAGGTTTACAAAAAATAGAAAAAATTAGCTGGGCTTTGTGGCATGCATTTGTAGTACCAGCTACTTGGTAGGCTGAGGCCTGAGGATCGCTTAACTCTAGGAGTTTGAGGTTAATATGACTAGGCTGACTCCACAGCGCTCTTGCCTGAGGCAATAGAGTGAGACTTTGTCTCAAACGAACAAACAAACAATATATATATATATATATGCACGCACACACACACACATACACACAGAAGGACAACTGTTAATCACAGACAAGACGCTGAGCATATATCAAGACTCAAACAATCTTTTAAATAAATTGAGGACTTGAAGGTATGGTTTAAGCTTTGTCTCATTCAGCTTTATGCCTATTGGTTAATTACAAAAGCGATCTCTCGGAAGAGAAGGGGACACAAGGAGGCATGTCTGACTCCCATTCTCATAGCTAATAACTCAGCTTTATGCTACTTCTGGGATCACTTTGCCCAAGAGGAGGTCCATTCAGTGGCTGAGGGGCTTAAGATTTTATTTTGGTTCACAATTTTATTAGTAAACTATCTCCAATTTAGAAATCAATATACAACCAAATAAGCAATCAAAACATTCAGGTAAAATTTCTACTTCCAGCTATGGAAGAGTAGTGACATCAGAGCAGTCTTCCTACCAAGAACAAGGAGAAAGACTGGGTAAGAGACATTTTTAAGGTCTGTGTGAAGGCTTTAGAAAGCTACAGGACACTGAAGACTTGAAGGACCATGATTCTGGAGTAAAGGGAAATCCAAAGAGGTGGCCCAACATTTGGCTCTGCTTCTTCCTTGACTCACTTGCAAATTCTAAAGCAGAAAGTCGTCTCAGTGCCTGTGGCTCAAGTGGCTAAGGCGCCAGCCACATACACCTAAGGTGGCGGGTTCGAATCCAGCCCGGGTCCGCCAAATAACAATGACGGCTGCAACCAAAAAATAGCCAGGTGTTATGGTGGATGCCTGTGGTCCCAGCTACTTGGGAGCCTGAGGCAGGAGACTCGCTTGAGCCCAGGAGCTGTAGGTTGCTGTGAGCTATGATGTCACAGCACTCACTACCCAGGGCAATAGCTTGATGCTCTGTCTCAAAAAAAAAAAAAAAAAAAAAAAAGTAGAAAGTCACAGCCAGGAGAATAAGAAGCTGAGCAAGCATTAAACAATGTCAAAAAAAAAAAAAAAAGAAAGGGTTTTAAGACTCCCCAAGGAGTAGGAGTCACGATAAACACATGATGTTTTCAGTTGATATCCCTAAAAGGCCACTGCTTAAAAGTGGGGCTAAATACATAAATAAAGAAGCAAAGAAATAAATAAGTAAGATAAGACATCACAATGAATGAAGTCCATCTCTGAGTTCACTCAGTCCACTGTATTAAGGTAATCATTTCCTACCCTATTGCCTGCCAGTAGAGAAAGTAAATGATCTCTGGAGAAGGTAGCATCATTCAGAACTTCCAAATGTCTTTTCAATTTTTTTTATGCAAAACATCTAGAACTCTGAAAAAATATAAATAAAAAAGGTAGGCATTTAAAAGATAAGAAATAACTGAAAAATCTAGAGGGAAAAAACCCAGAAAATCATAACCAATCCACAGAACATTCCGATTTTGGTGGTATCAGGCACAACTTTTAGTAAGTATGGTTAATATGAATAAGAAATTAATGGAGAATTTGTAATTTCAGCAGAGAATTTGAAACTATAATAATTGACTACAAATTAGGAAAGGGGAAAATAAATACATACAATCAAGTATTTACAATAGATGTGTTTAGCAGCAGACAAGACATGGTCTAAGAGAGAATTAACAATTTGGAAGAAGGCATAGGAGATGGTATCTTAGGCTGAAGATAGGAAAAGCAAGTGATAGAACATATGATAAGAATGAGATGTTTAGAATGTAGTTAAATAATCTAACATATATGTAATTGGAATTACAGAAGTAGAGGAGAAAGAGACAAAACTCTTGCATTGTAGTAATCGAAAAGAATGATCTAGAGTTTTCCAAAATGGATAGAAAAAAATATTCTTAATATTCACAAAGCTGTAGGAACTTCAAGCAAGATAAATATAAAAAAAAATACAGGTACATCTTAGAAAACTTCTGGAAACCTAAAACAAAGGGATAATTTTTAAGATAGCCACACGCAAAAAGATTGCCTCCAAAGAACAATAATATGACAGATGAGGATGTAAACCAAGCAATAGGAAGACAGAATTCAAGAGAAATGTGATCTAGCTCTTGAGATTGGCGAAGGTTATCCTGAGGTTGTCACTGAAAGGAGGAACTCAGTCTATTAGCTTGCCTCTGACCTATCAGTAGAAATTAACTTGCCCAGACTAGAGAAGAAGACAGTGGACGTTCAACATGTTGAAAAGTTTCAAAGTAGTTGTCTTTTGTAGTTAACAGATGACAAGAGGCAATGCTTCACTCTTATCGGTCTTTCTCATTTCAAAAGAAAATAACAGGATAACACTGGGAATGCATTTATGAGGGAGGGTTTCCACCTGCAGAGGTCTTGACAATAGCTAATGGATCACAGAGTCCCTAGAAATAAATAGGTGGACCTATTAAAGTGCTATTGACAGATAAGCAAAATTATTTTAGTTCAAGTTTAGCAGAAACCTGGCTTGAGTCATAGCAGAGGAAACTAATGCCTTTATCTACATTAAAGATCCATTTCTCGAGGAAATGGGTCTCCTTGTTAAATGAGGGGCTATGTTTCAGTAACCTGCTGAGTGTCCCTGCCATATATCTTAGTTAGTATGGGTTGCTATAGCAGACTACCATTAAATGGATGGCTCACAGAATTTCTTTTTCTCAGTTCTGTGAGCTGGAAGTCCAGGATCAGAGTGTCTTCATGGAGAGGGCCCTCTTTCTGGTTACGTGTCAGACGGCCTTCCTTGGTGAGTGCATACAAAGACAGGGTGTGCACTGGTCTCTTTCTCTTCCTATAAAGACAAAAAATCTATTGTGGAGGCTCTACCATTATAACCTTGTAAAGGCGCCATCTCCTAATATAATCCCATTGGTACTTAGGGTTTGTTATAGTTCACTTATTTGTCTCTTCTAAAGCTCAGGTTGAAGGTCAATCCTCAACATTGGAGGTGGAGCCTAATAGAAGATATTTGGGTCATGGGGGAAGATTCCTTGTACATTGATCGGCACCCTCCCCCAGGAGTGTGTGAATTGTTACTCTTCTAGTTCCTGCAGAGCTGGTTTAAAGAAGAGCCTGGCACCTCCCTCAGTCTCTTGCTTCCTCTCTTGCTGTGTGATCTGAGCCCATACTAGCTCCTGTTTACCAGATACACAGTCCTGAACCTTCCAGCCAACAGAACTGTGAGCTAACTCAACCTCTTCTTTATAAATTAACCAGCTATTCTTTTATGGCAACACTAAACCAACTAAGACTGGGTTTCAACTCATACATTTTGGAGGGGACACAAACATGTAATCTGTAACACCAGAAATCACAAGTATATATTGCAATTCTCCACCAAAGCCTTACCTACAGCATAGCACTGGCAAGCTAAGGGGCTTTGCCATCCAAACTGCTCGTGATGAACTGGGTATTATCTTGTATACTGAATCATAAAATTAGAAATACACAGATGCATTCCATTGCAAAATGGGAATGGTATATAGGCTGGAACAGGTCTAGACAATGAATACAAGGGGATTCTGAGAAGCACAGGGGTAGATGGAAAGGGATTCCTCCTACTTGCTGCTCCTGATCCTCATTCCACCCTATGTCTTGGAATAACCTTCCCGCTGGGTTTGGCCAACAGGAGGTGCCAGCGAGAGATCACAGGGTGGGGACAGACTACAGTTTGGTTGTTCTCTGGGTCTTTCCCTACTGGTCTACTGATTGGCACTGGCTCCTTCCCTACTGGTCTACTGATTGGCGCTGGCTTTTTTTCTCCTGGAGGCCACACTTCCTGCCTGGATACCCTCTCCTGCTATGAAGTACCAATGGAACAGCTTATCCCATTTTTTTACTCCCTTGCCTTTGACTGTTCAAACCTAGCAAGGTAAAGAATCTCTCTTTTTCTACCAAACTGTGTTCTTTATCTCTTCTAATTCCCCTTAAACCTGCTCATACCCTTGAAAATAGCTCCTATATTAAAATTTTTTCAATTACCTCATTTGGCAGTGCCATCTGTTTCCTGTCAAGACCCTGCCTGATATAATTTCCAATTTAAAATGCAAACTTTATCATGGTATTTAATTATCATATATATGAGTCTATTTCTGGACTCTGTTCTCTTCATTGACATGCTTAGGTGTTCTTGCACCAATAACGCATTGTTTTAATTAATCTAGCATTATGGTATAGTTTCATATACGATTGGGTAGCAGTTTTTAAATATTTCGGCCTCAGGACCTCCTTGAAAAGCTCTTGTCTGACAGACAAACAGATCAAAATTTTCAATATTAGAATTAAACTCGAGACACTTCAAAGCATTTGGTGAGTTACATAAAAATAAGAATGAATCCCTTATTTGTTTACATATTTTATGGAGAAAACTATAGTTTCCCCAAATTTTAGCAAGTTCTTAATTATTTTAAATTTTTTCAGATCTCCTTAAGATTTGAAAGAAAAAAAAATTGGTTCAATATAAAACACTTATAGTGAGTATTGACATTCAATACAGGGTGTCCATAAAGTTTGTGTGCAATTTAAAATAGTCAATTGCACCCTAACTTAATGGACATCCTGTACATTGTAATATTGCTTGCTTTAGCTATATGAAGAAAATTTTACCTAATACAGATATTTAGTAGGAAGAGGGAGGAGAATTTTAATAGTTTCTTCAAATAATTGTGGATTTTCTTTGGTCATTATGGAACTGTGACAGTTTTCTTGTATATATAGAAATATATAATATTATAATTACATATTATAATATTTAACATTTATGAGGTCTATGTGATATTTTGTTACATGTATAAAATATGTAATGATCAAGTTGAGATCTCTGAGGTTTTTATCACTGAGCACTTATCATTTTTATGTGTTGGAATACTTCAAATCTTTGCTTCTAGCTACTTTGAAATATACAGTTATTTGTAATATGGAATCTGAAGCCACATCAATAAATTTTTTACATTTAAAATGTATTGGCCTATCATACAGATACGAAACTCAGATACAAACATAATTGTATAGCATCATGCATTGGTCTTTTGGACAATAGCAGTTTTTCTGAATTATGCAAATCTCTTGAATATCAAGAAATTATAGTAGACAATGTTAAAAAATCAGTTACTAGCATTAGAATGTCAGTCATCAGAAAAGCTTGGGTTACTGAGAAGCTCTAAAACTCATGGTGGCAGATACGAGTTTTCCAAACACATAGGTGTCACTTGAAACTTCAAATTTTATCATTGGTGACAAATAATGGCAGTTTTGCTTCATTTATTTTTGAGAAAATATTTGTCAAATATTCCAGGTCTGAATAATCATAGTTTGTTGGCCACTCTTTCAAGTAAAAGTGGTAGCTAGTTCGGCTCATCCCTCAAACAGTCTCATAAATCCTATTCCTTGAGAGCAAGGTTCTACTCCAACGTGCAGTAGAAGTGCTTTACCTAGACTCTGTGCTTTGTCAAACTGGACGTTCCTGATATCTGTACTCAAAGATCAAGATTTAATAAAACTAACAAGCTGTACTGCTTCACCAAGCACATTCTTAAGTAAAACTGGCTTCTCCTCCTCCTCCTTCTTCTTCATTTTGTTAATATGTCATGGAATTTTGTTTCCTTATCCTGCTTAGTTCCTGGGCAAGTGCCAGGAGTTTACCCACCAGTGCTTCTGTACCATCAGAGTAGATAGCAACACAGTGAAGAAGGCAAATAACATCTTCGTGTTGTTACGAAAAGAGGCTTGACTTTGTGGACCCCTTTAAAAAAAAATGAGTCCAGGGGTCTGCAGACCATAGATTGGGAAAGACTTTGGTAGAGTAACTATTCTATGTCATACTAGAGGCCATACACAGAATAATGGCTAGAATTCGGGAATCTTAAAATGAGATTTTTTTATTCCTTTTTGGAAACAAATTCTGACTTGACCACTTATTTTGAACATTTTGGCCATTCCCACTCTATAGGGTACAATAACGCTGATACCCTTGAACCATTTAAGCAGGTACTGAATAAATTTTTATTGAGCTGATGGCACTAATTAAAAAATAAGGGCAACATATTCTTAAGTTTGGATAGTCAATGGAGTCCAATATTCTTAAGAATGAGATGAATTCTTCTTTTTTTTTTTAAGAGACAGAGTCTCACTTTATTGCCCTTGGTAGAGTGTCATGGCGTCACAGCTCACAGCAACCTCCAACTCCTGGGCTTAGGTAATTCTCTTGCCTCAGCCTCCCGAGTAGCTGGGACTACAGGCACCCACCACAATGCCTGGCTATTTTTTTGTTGCAGTTTGGCCAGGGCTGAGTTTGAACCCACCACCCTTGGTATATGGGGCCAGTGCCCTACTCACTGAGCCACAGGCGCTGCCCTGAACTATTCTTATATGAAAGTTTTCTTGTGTTCTCCCCTCAACCTCAAGATGTAATTGTTTTCCAGTATTTCCAAGGTGTTTTGTATATGTTTGTATATAAGCAAATTTTTGGCTTTTGTTTTGATTATAGCCATTCTTAAGCTTAAACTGCTGTAAGCCAGGAGACATTTTTTTTCTTTATTGTTTTGTTTGCTTTTTGTTTGTTTTGCTTTTTGTATTTCCAATCCCAATCCAAACTCTGTCAGAGGGGGCCTTCAATAAATGGTAGTTGAATGAATGAGTGAAAGACAAAAGCAGAGTTGACCCGGAGACCCTTTCGGATTCATTTTAGACATACTGTAGTTGAAATTAGGTCATGACAGAAATATGGTAGATTTCTTTATTTCTTAAAGACAGACTTTACTATGGCTCTGTAATTACAATAGTGATCTGTGATCCCACATTTAGAACACCAGCAGTACATTATTTTTGGGGATCTTGTTTTTTTAATCATATTTTTTGCTCTTTGCCAGAAATTAATTGGTCAACAAAGGAGAGAGTGCACAGCATCCTCCTGGAGAAAGATGGTCAAATATCTAGTGAGGAAATGAAATAACTTCTTGGGGTTCTTATTTTGCAAAAGAATAAAGGAATTTGTTTTTCCCCAATAATGCATCAGACATTTTATCAAAAGCATCTGAAATTCTATTGTAGGGTCAGAAACATATGGAACTTTCTATGTGCTATTTTGATTTCCCCCTTTAGTGTCAGCTGGATCACAATCATAACAATTATAGTAAAAGGAAAAAGAAATTAATTCTTTAAGGGCCCATACCTTTTTTTTTATATATATATATAGGAAATTATGTTCAGTGGTGGTGAAGGTCAAAGGTACATCCTCCAAGCTTTTGGGATAAAGGAGTATACGGTCAAAAGTGTACAGGCTATAGTGTGTTAATTCTCTTTCTTTTGCTTTCATTATTTATTTTTTTTTTCAGTTTTTGGCCAGGGCTGAGTTTGAACCCGCCACCTCCGGCACATGGGGCCGGTGCCCTACTCCTTTGAGCCACAGGCGCTGCCTGTTTTTATTCTTTTAAGAATAAAATAGACATTTTCAAGGGTAGGCACATATGTAAGCAAGGAGGTAAGTAAATACCACTATTTTCTTATACAATTAACACATGATGAGTCCAGGTGGGAAACACATTTCTCCAGTCAGCTGCCCTGTTCTGTGAGAGACTTGCTGCTGCAGAGTGTAACCATACCATCACTGCTACTGTAGCTCTCTTAAGTTTTGCATTTTTTCAGGGTAAGACCAATGCCTATGGATATTCATTTTTCCAATTTAGAAAAAGCAATTTGAAAACTCTAGTAATTTAAAGGACATATTTCATTTTTTTTTTTTTGCATGGCCCATCTCATTGAATTTATAGTATTCAAATCAAAATATAATAACTTCTCCAGTCTATGTCCCCTAAGTGTCCTTGGAAATCTCATTCAATCAGGGAGCAGCCTCATATTTCAATCATACAAATCTACCTTTAAAAAAAAAATGAAGGCATGCTCTGAATTCTGAATCAAGGAGTAGAGCGTGAAGTGTAAACACGAGTCCGACTTTTCAAATGTCAGGAATGGAAGAAATTTAGAGATTTTTCGGTTCAATTCCCTCAATTTGACAGACAGGAAACCTTTCTTAGGTGCACGATAACAGCTGCTATTATGGTCTACTTATTGGGAGTTAAAGATGTGTTGAGTATGGTGCGTTTATTATCTGCTTTAATTCTAACAGCTCCTTTCCAGATAGGTAGACAACATCTTATAGAAGTGCAACCCAAGGCTCACAGAAGCTAAATAATTTGCTCAGGTGTCTCATCAAATCCGAAAGAGTCAGGGTCAGGATTTGAATCCAGGTCTGTCTGCTTGATGCTCCAGCCCATGTCACAGCCCTGAGAGGATGTTCTGTGAAGCTTCAAAAGGAGAAGCTCAGCAGAGTTAGTACTTTTAAGGTTATCTCTTCGTTGCTGGGAATTGGTGGAGATTTACGATGTCAGCTAGTGAGGTGATAATTGGATTTTTAACTCAACTCGGGATGACTATGAGAATGTGATTTATTTTTCAGGACCTATGGGAATTTGCAAACTTGATATTGAGCTGCAGCCCCAGCAGGTTTCTCTGACATGGTATAAACGGCACTGTCGGGGAAGGGAAAATCATTGCTAGGCATCCTCCATCCTAACACGGGTATTGGGGATGACATATGCTTCACAGATGCACGGGCTCTGCCACTGTTAGCTGTATGATTTGGGAACATCGCTTCACTTTCATGTCAGCTCTCTCATCTATAAATTTCTGACAATCAGAAGCACTTAACAATTGTGAAGATTTAGCAAAAATAAACAATATACTACACATATATAAAAGACATGATGAAAAGGCCGTACAGATTGACATATCATTGCACTAAAAGTTGCCAGGTGTTTGCTAAGTGGGTATGACTAATGAAGTTAGCTCATGAAAAAAATCTATAGTAAACGTTATACTGTAATATATTCCACATCTTTTGTTGTTAGTTTATGCTTTTTTTCCCCGCAAGTATTAATTAAGAGGGTATGAGTATTTTGGTCCCATGGATACCTTGTATAATGAATGCTTAAGTCAAGGTTTTTGGTGTGCCTGTCACCAGAATGATGTTACCCAATAGGTAAGTGTTTTGTTTTTTTTTTTTTGGCTGGGGCTGGGTTTGAACCCGCCACCTCTGGCATATGGAGCCTGCACCCTACTCCTTTGAGCCACAGGCACCATCCAATAGGTAAGTTTTTATCCCGCACCCTCCCTCCCACCTTTCTCTTGTCCTTTATGTAGCTTTGCGTCCACATGTGTAGCCATTGCTTAACTTCCACTTATTAATGAGAACATACGGTATTTGATTTCCTATTCCTGAGATATTTCGTGGAGGATAAAGGTCTTCAGCTCCATCCACAGTGCTGCAAAAGACATCTTTTCACTCATTTATGGCCAAGTAGTACTCCATGGTAGAACTCCATTTTCATTATCCATCCACAATAGAAGGGCACTTAGGCTGATTCTACATCTTTGCAATTGTGAATTGTGCTGTGATAAACATTTGAGTGCAGGTGTCTTTTTGATAAAGTTGCTTCATTTCCTTCGGGTGGGTACCCAGAAGTAGGATTTTTAGATGGAAGAGTAGGTCTACACTTAGTTCTTTGAGAAATCTCCATATTGTTTTCCATAAAGGTTGTACTACTTTGCCATCCCACCAACAGCCTATCAGCATTCTTTGCTCTCTGCATCCATGCCCGCATCTATTGTTTTTCATCTTATAATAAGTATTTATTCTTAGTATAGAAATAATTTGAAGATTCCATACCACTCGTATTTCAAAGAATATGTCCAAGACTTTGAAAGTGGAATCAGAAAGGGAAAAAGGATAAAAAAAAGAAAGAAAAAAGGCAGTAAAGAGAATCTGGAAACAATTTGGTTTCACTTTATTTGAAGAAGATTTTCAAATAAG
Source organism: Galago senegalensis (assembly GCA_963575145.1). Taxonomy (NCBI): domain Eukaryota; kingdom Metazoa; phylum Chordata; class Mammalia; order Primates; family Galagidae; genus Galago; species Galago senegalensis. The sequence goes on from CAUYTI010110967.1 coordinate 16,818, forward strand.
ACTTTGTGTCCATAAATATTTTCTGAGAGAAGTAAAAAAAACTTACATCTTTTGCAAAGATTAAGGCAGTCAAAGGAATCTGAAAGACTTTGGTTCTATTATGACAAAGTTTGCCTGCTCTTACTGTGTTCCAAACTCCTGGTTCTACTTTATATTTCAATGTAGGGATATAACAACATTGATAATAAAGTTACAGTAGACATTCCTTGATAATTCTGGGAGGAAGGAGGTCTTGTAAAATATAGGTGGAGTCAAATGGTTTGAGAGGCATTCTGGTCAAAACACAGTCCTGTATATCATACTCCAGGGGGAATCATTCACCTCCTTCTACTACTTTTGTGGAAGTAGGTTTCACATAGTAAGGTAAATTCTGAGCTTCAAATAATTCAGGTTCCCCCAAATGTCTACAATTGTCTTAGAATTGGCAAGTGCTTTCACCGGTTCACATGTGGCATCCTTTGAAGCTTTGTCATGTTCCACAGATTAGTCTACCACATTATCTACTAAACCTGGATTATGAAACATAAGTTTCTGAGCCCAGGGTTGTTTTGCATGGCTGAGAACATTTTTAAGGCAGCATAGTGTGGTTCAGAGAAGGGTTGATTTCTGATGCCACAGAAGAGCTTCAGTGGGTCCTGAGATAAAGAAGAAAATAAGGATTCTGCTGCCAAGTGATAAATACAGAAGAGACGATATAACATCTGAACATCTAATTTTCAGCTCTGTTGAGGTGGTGTTTGCTTGATGTCCTATTCTTGTGAGCAAGTGTTCACAGCGAGCTCCTGTTTTCCGTAAAACCTGTTTTCCTTCAACATTGGATCCTAGGATTCCAACTGTGTCTACTGCTGCACCAATCATGGTGGGGTCCTGACTTTCTGTCATTTCAAAGACTTTTTCCACAAAGAAAGGATAATGTTCAGAAGTCTGTTGAGGACTCTCCATGACGGCCAGAGTTCTAAAAACTTCACAAAACCTGGCAAATAGAAGCTAGAAAAGGGGTCTGAATCTGCCTGCCCCAGCAATTTTATTAGAAATCTGATCAATAACTCCTTCTTAAACAAAGTGCTCCATGCTCCTCTAGGATGAGTACATGCCAGTGATGTCACCATCTCTGTACAGCTGGCTCTGAGTAGTACCTCCTCACCAGTCAATTCCCTCAGGAGCTGGATTGCGAACTCACTTAAAGATTCTGATGACAATGAAGAATCTCATGTACCCTGTATCGAACAATATCATTTGTTTCATTGCACTTTGCAAATCATCCGGCAGATTGCTTTCAGATAAATCTTCCAGGACAGCCTAGGTTAGTGATATTGTTGAGAGGGATCCGATGGCCACTTTAGCTACAGATAGATTCTCTCCACTAAAGCAATAAACAACTTATTTTAGCAATTCAGCATTCTTTGGAATCACAGTAACAGTATCAGAATTTTCAACAATTCTTCCAACCTAGGAAAGAGTGAACATGTTTACAGAATCATCAGTGTGAGTTAATCCCCCCCTGCAGGTTAACCCTGATGTTCCAGGCCTTGTGAATTGATTTCACAGCAAGCAGGCTCTCCAGAACGGATACACACAAAAGTAGTCTTTTCAGGATGGTTCTTGTTGACAAGGGAGAAAAGCTGACCAAGGAGCAGCTCTGTAGCTTGCTTGTCAAGCTCTTTATGCAGCACAGACTGTATTAGGGGTCTTCAAACTTTTTAAACAGGAGGCCAGTTCACTGTCCCTCAGACTGTTGGAGGGCTGGACTGTGGGCCCTGGGACGAGTTGGCTGCTAAGCAGGACAGGCAGCGGCAGCAAAAACACCCGGTGGTTCAGATAAATGTCCTATGTGGGCCACATGTGGCCCATGGGCCGTAGTTTGAGGATGCCTGAATTGCACTATTGAGTGAAGCACATACAGTTCCTCCAGTAGCCCTTCCCACTTCACCAACTTCCTTGGCCATTCCAAGACCTAGGCTGCCATCTTGTCCCTCCCACTCACCAACTTCTGTTGTTTTTTTTTTACTTTTTAATAATGGCCATTATGATAGGTATAAGGTGGTATCTTATTGTGGTTTAAATTTTCCTTTTATGATTAGTGGTGATGTTAAACATTTTTTTTTTCATGTTTGATGAACATTTGTCTATCTTCTTTTAAAAATCTATTGATGTCTTTTGCTCACTTTTTGGATGAAGTTAGTTCTTGTTTTTCTCTTGCTAGTATGTTTGAGTTCTTTGTAGATTCTGGACATTGACATTTGTTTGATATATAGTTTGTGAATATTTTCTCCCATTTTGTAGGTTGTCTGTTTGCTCTGTTGATTATTCCCTTTTCTGTGCAGAAGGTTTTTAATTTAATTAAGGCCTGATTATTTATTTGTTGTTGCTAGATTTGCCTTTGGGATTTTTTTTTTTTGCAGTTTCTGGCTGGGGCTGGGTTTGAACCTGCCACCTTCAGCATATGGGGCCAGTGCCCTACTCCTTTGAGCCACAGGCACTGCCTGTCTTTGGGATTTTAGTCATAATTTTTTTTTGCCTAGGCTAATGCCTAGAATAGTTTTTCACATGTTTTCTTCCAGAATTCTACAATTTTTATTGTTTTATGCCTTATGTTTACGTCTTTTATCTATCTTTAATTCATTTTTGTGTATGGCAAAAGATAGGGTTCCTGTTTCATGTTTCTACATGTGGCTTTTTGAATTTACCCAGCACCATTTATTGATTAGGGCTTCCTTTCCCCAGGGTATGCCATTGTCTTCTTTGACAAATATCAGTTGGTTGTAGGCAGATGGTTTTCTTTATGGGTTCTCTATTCTGTTCCACTGGTCTATGTCTCTACTTTTATACCAGTGCCATACTGTCCTAATATTGGTTTATTAGTAATTTTTCCTTTGAACTAGATACTCTATGGCTTTTGTTCACCTTACAATGTCTCGAGTGAAAATTCTTTCAGGAAGACAAATTTTTCAGTTGTACTTTTGTGGTTACTGCTTTTTGCATCTTGATTAATAAATCCTCCTACCCTGAGATCGTGAAAATACTTTCTAAAAACTCTATATTTGATCTTTTTATTATATTTATCAAGTAATTTTTATATGTGAATAGAAGTTCAATGTTATTTTTAAATTATTAAAATTCAGCTAAAATCCACTTATAAAACGCACAAATATTACCTGCCCAATACAGAACATCTGGAGAGATGTTATATACATATGTAACCAACATACCAAAGTATGCTTACATTTACATCTCAGAATTTTTTTCTTTTCTTTTCTTTCTTTCTTTCTTTTTTTTTTTTGTAGAGACAGAGTTTCACTTTATTACCCTTGGTAGAGTGCCATGGCATCACACAGCTCACAGCAACCTCCAGCTCCTGGGTTTAGGTGATTCTCTTGTCTCAGCTCCCAAGTAGCTGGGACTATAGGCGCCTGCCACAACACCCAGCTATTTTTCTGTTGCAATTTGACTGGGGCTGGGTTTAAACCTGCCACCCTTGGTCTATGGGGCTGGCACCCTACCCACTGAGCCACAGGCACTGCCCTACATCCCAGAATTTTTATCTTGTCCAGATTTGCTGAGGTATATTTATCAAATAAATATTGCATATGTTTATAATATATTTATATAGTTTTATATGTGTGCACATTGTGAAATGATCACCACAATCTAGCTAATTAATTTTCCGATTTTAGACAATTCCAACCCTATAACTTTCTTTTACTTGGCACAAATTTTAATTTACCATTGTCTGAGTCCTTCATTCCTTCCAATAGATTAGAGTTTCCACCTGGTATCATTTCTACTTAGCCTTACTCTTAGTATTTCTTATACTGGAGGCCTACTGCAATAAATTCTCAGAAGTTTTTTTTCTTAAAATGTCTATATTTCACTTTCATTTTTGAAGGACATTTTTATTGAACATAGACTTCTGGGTTGGCAATTACTGTAATTAAATGATGATGCTAAAAAACATCTTTTGAAAATCAGCAGTTAAAGAACTCTCCCCCAGCCTTTTGGACATAGTGACCCTCCCCATATAACCCAGATAAGACTCATGGATGCCCTCCTCACTCCTTACCTCTGACATGAAGACCAGATGCAAATCATCCAATTGTTCTTTGCTTCACAAATGAGTAACTGTACTGCATGCTATTCAGAATAAAATGCTTAATTAACCAAACTGGGCATGATTCTCTCCTTTCCCCAGGTGCCTGAACTTTGGTTCACCCTCAGCCTGTGCCACCATACAGTCCCTTCTTAAAATTTCTTCCAAAAAAACAAGAAAGCCTCAGGGTAAAACATTCCCAACTTGCTATCTGATGAAACTACTCTTTCATCTCACTGATTCTTTCTCATCTTATTTGTTTCTCTCTATAACAGAAACACCATTTTTATCCTAACTCTTGAGATGTCTATGGATCTTATAGTAAAAGTACTCTCCCCATTTTAATAGTCTCTTTTCCCTTCTTGCCATAGTACATTTGAATAAAAGTTTTCCTTATTAAATCCAGATTTGTTTTATTATTTACATAGCAAAGAATCCTAAAACAAATGTATACATACACATACATAGGTATATAGTTTATTACATATATATTATATGAATAGTTTATCTCATGGGTTGACTAGGATCATCTGGGTGGTTCTGTTTTATGTGAAGCCAGCAAGAACTGCTCTAAAGTGGATGCTCAGATGGATTGAAAAGTCTGAGATAAGTCATTCACATGGCTGGCCGTTGATGCTGGCTCCTGGCTGAGAGCTCAGCTGGGGCTGTTGACTAAAGTGCCAACAGATGATATCTCTATCAGCTTGGGCTTCTCATGGCATGTCAGCTGGTTTCTGAAAGGGAGAAAATGTAGGAAAGAGGAAGCAGAACCTGCCAATCCTTATAAAGCCTGTGTCTAGAACTGGTACAGTGTCACATCTGCCATATTCTGTTGATTAAGCAAGGACAGACCCAGCACAGATTCAAGGCAACTGAAATAAATTCCCTCTTTCCTTGGGGGGAATGTGAATATGTTGGGCATAAAGAATATGTGGCCACCTTTAATGCATCACAACATTCATTCAAGTATTTTAAAGGTATCTCTTTACTGTTTTCAGGCCTTCATTGTTTCTGGTGGTAAGTCAGATAGCATTATTATGGTTGTTCCTCTGTATATAATGTACAGTTTCTGCTCCTTGCCCTTAAGGATTTTTTCTTTATTTTCACTTTCAACAGACTGATCGTAATGTGCCTAGATATGATTTTCTTTATATTTTCCTGCTTGGGCTTTGTGAGCTTCTTGGATTTGTAGATAGCTGTTTTCTACTAATTTGGGGGGGTTTTTTCAGTTGTTATTTTTATAAATATTGTCTCTGCCTCTTTGTTTCTTCTTTTCTCAAGATCACTTAAATGTGATGGAGAAGGGAAAACTTTAGGCCTCATTCATAGTCTTACCATCATAGTAATTGGTATGGATTGAACGTGGACTGCTGCTATGCTGCAGCCTGAATCAGAGGTAGGGCAAAAGGACACTGGTGAGGGATGTCTCCCATTTGAGCATCAGTTAAATGTAAAGGGAAAAGTAGACAGAAGTGAGCATATGCACAGATGCCTGGCAGAGATTAAGTGGTTAGGCAGGAGCCTAGAAATGTGGGGGAGAAGCATGTGGATGATCCTGTGGAAATGGGCCCAACTGAAACTGTGTATCTCACATAAATACCTACCAGAGGCTGCACCTTGGGCAAGATATTGAATATCCAGTTGGCCAGGCATAAACCAGTTCATCAACCCAGTAATTACACAGCAAGTTTATGAATCAAGTAGTTATTTTTTGGAGGCTAGAAGTAATGCTTGTGTTTCTCATGGAGACTGATGGAGCTGACTGACTCTGAGCTTATAATATTATACCTTCTACTACAAAGAGACCAAATAGCCATTTGTTTCAAGTTGATTACAAAGAAACACCCCCCAAAATGGAGGTGGAAATCAAGTCTTTCTGACTAAAATTGATGCATATTTTGGGGATAAGTTCTCCATTCCTATCTTTAGCACCTCAACTCACTATTTGAGTGCTCAAAGAGTATCTGTTTTACTGGCATGGGATTGAACATAGTATCTCCATAAACAACTGATCCACTTTATAGCAAACAAAGCACAGCTGTGGGCATATAACCTTGGCATTCACTATTCTCACCATATTCTATGGCACCCTGAGCTTCCAGCTTGAGAGAAAATTGTAGAAAGCTATGAAATGCACATCTGTGTACTTCTATGCAACACTTTTTTCAGGTTGGAGTGATGTCCTTCAAAACATGGTATCTGCTTTGAACCAACAGCTAGTATGTGCTGCTGTGTACACTATAGGAATATAGATCTCAAGCTTTGGAAATACAAGGACCCCTCTCTCTCTCACTGTCAGGGTCCCTCTTGAACAATTTGTGCTTCTTCTCAATGCCTTAGACTCACTGAAATAGAGGCTGTGATTCCTTGAGGGCCAGAGTAAGAGTTTCAATAGACCTCACACTACACCTCCTGCCTGGTCACTTCATACTCTTTGGTCCTGTATATTAGCAGGAAAATATTGGAGTTACTATATAAACTGGAGGAATTAACCTTCATTACAAGGTGATATTAGGATTGAGGTCTCATAGTGATAAGATGAAGGAACATAACTTGAATGTAGATTTACTTGGCTATCTCTTGATTGACAACCACTAACAGAAACTGAAGTAAACACAGCCTGTTGAGTGCACATATGCAGAGACTCAGATCCATTCAGAACAAAATCTGTGTTACCTTATTGAGCAAGTAACCTAGACCAGCAAATGAGCTGGCTAAGGGTGCAGGAAACCTACAATGAGCAAAAGAGAAGAGGAATAATAAATGTTAATAAAACCTCAGGACCAACTATAATGGGACTATAGTTCATCCATTCTTCTATTACAGTGCTTTCTTTTTAGAAATTATAGCTATCGCCACTTTAAAGAATTGGTCACAGAATAGAATCAACCTCACATGGGGCATGTGTAGATTCAAGCAGTGCAAGGCATTGTCTGTAGCAGGCTCATGGCGCCATGCTCATTTCCCACCAGCTTTGATGACTGCAGTGCACACTAACTCAACCTCCAAATGCCATCACTTGAATGTCTTCTCCTGAGGGTGTTTCGTGGTCACCAGGTTCTGCTTTATTGATGTACACAACCCCAGAGGTCAATGAAATTAGTATCAGCTAGCTGATGACTAGCAGGAATCAGTATATAAACATTATTTAGGTGGGGTAACTCTGAGGTATAGATTCTATGCCACATCCCAGGGCTCACAAGTTGGATTAAGGTCCAATTGCCTATAGTTGTGAATTTCTTGAAAAATGTATTATTCTTCATTATCTACCCCCATTTTTATTCTCTATTTTCAGCCTCATGTTTTTTGAGATCGCTTCCCAAATAAGCTAATTTCATACTCCCTACCTTGTCTCAGAGTCTGCCTCTTATCTAAACTAAGTCAACTTCTTACTATACTATTTGTGGAACTTTAAGATTCTATGCATTTCTTGTGAGAAAAACTGTGTGTTAGGGTCAGGGATTCAAATGCCCAGATCACGCACCACATAAATGAACTGAAAACCTACTCACCCACTTTTGAATGGGCCAGAAGGCTTATCTTTCACCATGCCTGTGAGAAATAAATTTGAGAGGGGAGTCCCAGTATCCTCTATGAGAGTTCTGTGATTGTTCTTCTCTGTAGGGCAGACCTTGTACTAGGAATTATGAACACTGAATTGGGAAACCTAAATGCAGTGAGAGTAAATAGATCCCAGGGTAGCAGGAAACAAGTGGTAGCACTCAAATGCCAAAGGTGAAGTGGATGTGATCACTGTAATGGATAGTAGAGTCTGATTCATGCAGGTCTATGGCATTGGCTTTTTTATCATGGTGTTCCTAGAAGTGAAATAACTAGGAAGTCTACTTAATTCTTCACTTGATCTATATAAGTAGAAAAGTTCTATAAGACAAAAAAATAAGTTTGAATCATAAAGTAGATAGTCATATCCCTTTAATCAATTGCTAACTTTGAGCCAGTTTAAGTAGAAAAGTTCTATAAGACAAAAATTAAGTCTGAATCATAAAGCAGAAATTCATATCCCTTTAATCAATTACCTTGAGCCAGTTTACAGACCCCAGATCCAAATCCCTTAATGAAGGAGTTACTGTCTTTCAGTTGTATACAGGATAAATAAGATGGAATCTTGTCCCACTTAATTGTCTTGCTTTGAAGGTTAAGTATGGGTTAAGGAGATGTGTATGGGTGAAAATTTAAAAGGTGGTGAATTTACTATAGTGAATTTGATGTGTCAATTTGACTGGGCAATGTGGTGCCCAGATATTTAGTCAAACATTATTCTGGGAGTTTCTGTGAAGATATTTCTGAATGAGATTAACTTTTCTTTTTTGAGATTGATATTAAAATTTGTAGACTGAGTAAAGCTGATTGACCTCCAAAATGTAGATGGACCTCATGCAAATAGTTGAAGGCCTGAATGTAACAAACAAGTGGACCCTCACCTGAATAAAAGGAAATTCTTCCTATCTGACTGCCTTTGACTGGGACAGTAGTTTTTATTTATTTTTATTTTTTCCTATCTTTGGACTGGAACTGAAACATCAGCTCAAGCCCAGGGCTGGAGCCTGATGGCCTTCAGACAACAACTCCTAAACACTTTTTCACTCTCTACCTTGCCTCTCTTTCTCTGTCATCACTGTTATGGTTCTTTTTTTTTTTTTTCTGCTTTTAGATTTATTGTCTTCATATATTGTCTGGGTGTGGAGAGAGAGAGTTCTATACCCCAAAGCTAGAATGACTCCTGAAGGAAGACAGTAAATGGGTAGCTTGGGGCAGATATTATAGGCTTTTCTCTGACTCTGGCCTTCAAGATGGCTCTGCATAAAGGTCAAAAATAGAGACTGTGGGTCTTGGTGAAATATTTTAAGGAGGCCAAGATACCAATTTTTGCTTTAGGCAACTTGAGTTTGCTTCTATTACAGGCCAATGAAATTTTTTAAAAAATCTAACCCATGGTTTAGGTTATTACGAATAGGACTTTCCGACAATGGGCTTAGGGTTTAAGTTAAAGTTGAAATAAAGAAAGGAGAAAGTGCCTGAAGAAAAGAATGAGAATATCATCACACACATTTCAAAAGAAGAAAAATGGCATAAGTATTCAAAAGAAGGCCAGAAGCAGTGACAGGATGTATTTTCATGAATACTCGCTTGGTAAGGCACAATTATTATTAGGGTCAGCCCAATTACATACTTAGGCCTCAGGCCTGTGAGCGCATGCTAATTTGAACAGCTGTTCAAAAGAAGTTCATTGCTATTTGTTTGACAGATGGAGAAAATGATGCTCACTAATGGCTTAAGTTGCTTTGACACAATCTGATTTCTCTATTGTTAAAACTTACTTGCAATATCAATTGCAAATAGCTTTAACAATCTGAACCTATTCTTCAGTTCTGACATCCTAAGGAGGAACTTTCCAAAATCTGAGATCCTCATTTGAAAGGATATTATGGTTATTGTAACCAACTTCCCCCTATTCTCTTCTCAAGGAGAACTGAGAATTGGAAATTTGGGTCATATACATATTCCCACTGCTTGCAGGAGACTGTTAGTCACCTTTGTTGCTGATTGTCATTATTTGGAACTCATCTCCTCTACCTTTGGAAATAAAGGGGATGATTACATTTTATTCACAAGAAGGGATTTATAAAACTTATCATGTTGGAAGAAACAGCTGTTCCTCTTTACTATGGTATTTGCTTTTTTTTTTTAATTCATTGCATAGAATGTCAGCTGGGAGAGGCTACCAAACGTTGAATTGAATGAAACATAAACTTAGTATTTCCTACTATTTGCAAATAATTTTTTCCATAATTGTTTTTATAGAAGCAAGTGAAATGTCCCTTTACATAATTTCTCATCAGGACAAAGAAGAGAGAAGACACAATTGAAAGGAAGGCCATTCAGTTGGAAAATGTAGATAAACTGTATAAGAATTAATTATACCATCATTAAAAAATACTTTGCATTTCTATAGTAGCTTTCAGGGAAACTCACAAACTCCTGGTTTAAGGAGTAAATTATTTTACTCTTTCAAAATTGCAGATCAGAATATTTAGGATTCTTAATCTTCTCAGGTAATGTTTTCTAACAATTAGCGTTATTGAGATTAATGGAATTCAATGTTCTAGTAAGTAGAGTTTGGGGACAGAATATTTTGCTGCTATTGTTATTGTGCCTTTAAGAAACTGGTATCCTCTCACTTTTTTTTAGCTGAGTCTTATTGTATCTGTATTGAGCTGAATGTCTTCACTCATTCTCATCAGTTTACTGACATTTAATCTGTAAGGCCCTCTTCTTTTGCAATTTTTGGATGCTCTATCTTCATGTTCTTACTCAGCAATATTTAGATACTTGAAGAAGTATATTATTTATCTACTAAGAGCCACAATTTTAATTCTTCCCACATATTAAATATTTATATGGCTTTCATATCCACAGCCAATTAGCATGCTTAAGGAAATGGTAACTAACAATTGTAATTATCCACTTAGTGACAAACACCTTCCAATAAATCCATTGAGCAGTAACTTATCAAGGAAGCCACTGTGCTTTAGTTATCTGATGTCCCTGGTGCTTATCTTAGGGCTCTTTTAGGGTTCTCTAGGGAAACGGAACTAACAATATATTCATATGTATATATGTATACATACATATGTTTTTCTCAGGAGAGATAGCAATAGATATTTATTATAAGGAATGGGCTCATATGATTATTAGGCAGTTGAGTTCCAAGATCTACAGGGAGAATTGGAAAGCTAGAGATTCAGGACAGCCAATGAATTAGTTTCTGTCTGAATGTAAAGGTCTGCAAATCAAGAGAGTAGATGGTGGACTTCCTGTCTGAAGGCCAGACTCAAGTTCAAAGGTAGGAAAAAAACTGTTATCCCAGTTCAAAGGCAGTTACATAAGAAGAATTCTCTTTTATCCAAGGGAGTGTCAGTTTGTTTGTTAAAATCAGGGCTTCACTTGATTAGATGAGACCCATTCACATTTTGGAGGGCAATATATATATTTTTTATTTCTTATAGCATAACTATGTACATTAATGCAATCATGGGGTACAGTGTGCTGTTTTCATATACATTTTGAAATACTCTCATCAAATTGGATAACATAACCTTCATGTCATTCTCTTAGTCATTAAGTTAAGACATTCATACTCTGCTTTTAGAAAGATTCACTTGTACCCTTGTAAGATAAACCATAGAGGTGACCCCACCAATCACCCTCCTTCCCCCCATCCACCCCCCTCACCTCCTCTCTCCCAGCCCTTCCCATATTCTAAGGCTATAATTAGGTTATGACATTCCTATGAAAGCTATGAATGAGTTTCAAAATAGGGCTGTGTACATTGGATACTTTTCCTTCCATTCTTGAGATACTTTACGGAGAAGAACATTTTCTAATTCCATCCATATAACCATGAAGGAGGTAAAGTCTTCATCTTTCTTTAGGGCTGCATAGCATTCCATGGTGTACATATACCACAATTTATTGATCCATTCATAGGTCGATGGGCATTTAGGCTTCTTCCATGACCTAGCAATTATGAATTGGGCTGCAATAAACATTCTGATACAAATATCTTTGTTGTAATTCAATTTTTGGTCTTCTGGATATATACCTAATAAAGGAATTGCAGGATCAAATGG